>JAREIK010014372.1:0-101869 GCA_029783825.1 Sapria himalayana
TTTATCAATTTTTCTATAAATCTATCTTTACATCTGTCTATCTATCTTTCTATCAATTAATCCATCAATCAACCATTCTATTTGTCTATTTGTATATCATCCTATCTATCTATATATCTATCTATCTATCTATTCATGTATTTGTCTATTCATCAATCTATTTATCTAAATATTTTTTTATCTATCCATCTTTCTATTTGTCAATTTGCCTATCTCTTTATCTATCTATCTGTCTATCTATCTGTCTGTTTACTTATCTATATATATATCTACATGTCTATCTATTTGTCTATCTATTTATCTATCTATCTATCTATCTATGTGTTTGTCTATCTATCTATTTGTTTGTCTATCTATCTATCTATTTGTCTGTCTATCTATCTATCTATCTATATGTCTATTTCTCTATCCATCTATCTATTTTTCCATCTATCTTTTTATTCATCTATTTCTCTATCTACTAATTTGTCTATCTCTCTATCTATCTATTTAACTATCTATCTTTATCACTATCTCTCTCTCTCTCTCTCTCTATCTTTCTATTTATCCATCTATCTTTTTATCTGTCAATCGATCTAATATGTCTATCAATCTATATGTCTATTTGTTATTCTATCTATTTATCTATCAATATATCTATCTATTTCTCTATCTTTCTATATATTTATCTATCTATCTATATATCTGTTTATCTGTCTAATTGTCTATTTATCTATAAATATTTTTTTTTCAATTTCTCTTTTTGTTTATCTGTTTATCTATATATCTATCTATCTGTCTATTAGTCAAACTATCTATATATCTATCTATATTTATAATAGTTTATCTGTCTGTCTATCTATCTATCTATCTGTCTATCTCTCTATCTATTTTTTTATCTATCTGTGTATCTTTCTATATATCTATCTATCTACCTCTATGTCTATTTGTCTATATATTTATATGTATATCTTTTTTATTTGTCCATCTATCTATTGATTTATCTATCAGTATATTTGTCGATATGACTTTTTATCTATCTATCTATCTATGTATTTGTATGTCTATATATCTATTTGTCTATCTATCTATCTAGCTATCTATCTATCTATCTATTTATCTATCTATCTATATATCTGTTTATCTGTCTAATTGTCTATTTATCTATAAATATTTTTTTTCAATTTGTCTTTTTGTTTATCTGTTTATCTATATATATATATATCTATCTATCTATTAGTCAAACTATCTATATATCTATCTATATTTATAATAGTTTATCTATCTATCTATCTGTATGTCTTTCTATCTATTTTTTTATCTATCTGTGTATCTTTCTATATATCTATCTATCTACCTCTATGTCTATTTGTCTATATATTTATATGTATATCTTTTTTATTTATCTATCTATCTATTGATTTATCTATCAGTATATTTGTCGATATGACTTTTTATCTATCTATCTATCTATGTATTTGTATGTCTATATATCTATTTGTCTATCTATCTATCTAGCTATCTATCTGTCTATCTATTGATCTTTCTATCCATCTTTATATTTGAGTTTTTGCGTATATATATATATATATATATATATATATATCTATCTATCAATTTATCTATCTATATGTTTATTTATCAATCTATCTTTTTGTTAATCTATCTATCTATCGATATATCTATATTTATATCTATTAATCTCTCTACCTTTCTAATTTTCTTTTTGTCTATCAGTCTATTAATCAATCTGTCTAAATATCTATATAACCATCAATATATCTATCTACTTATCTATAAATTTATTTTTGTCAATCAATCAATCTATCTATCTATCTATCTATCTATTTATCTATTTATATATCATTTTTTGTCTATTAGATAATCTTTCTATCTACTTATCTATTTGACTATCTATCTACCTATCTATCTATCTGTCTATTTATCTATCTATTTATCTATTTGTCTATTTGTTTATATATCTATCTATCTATCAGCATATCTTTCTGATATACACACACACACACACACACACACACACACACACACATATATGTAAATCTATATATTTGTTTATAACTTTGTATATATTTATGTATAAATACATATAACTACTTGTATGAATATATATATATATATATATATATAATTATATATAAATATTTATAACTATATATACTATATGTATAATAACATCTAACTTGTATAATTGTATTTTACTATATGTATAACTTTAAATTAAACAAGAAACATGGTTGAGAAAGATGATGGTGTTCTAAATGAATAAGTTTGTCATCATTTGACCATTCAATGTGACAAGACAATAATTACTTTTGTATGTGATATTTAAAGATAAATACATAAATATTTTAATTACATCCAAAATTGTTTGACTAGTTATAAAAATATTTATCAATGTGCTTATTAAAAGAATACTTCAAGTATTTTTTAGGGTTTTAAAAGAGTTATTTAAAATATTACTAATTATATATTTTTGTCTTAAAAATATTTCTAATTATTTTTAGCCTTATAAACACTCAATTTCATAAGAATTAAAACATTGATTAATATTTTTAATATTAGTTTTTTATATTTAGCTCTTATTAAAATAATAAATATATTTTTTATGATCTTATTATCACTTTAATTTATTTTAGGAATTTTATAATTTATAAATTATATCAAATATTGTTAATTTTTATGTCTATAAATGTATTTTATATTATATTCATAAATACATATGAATTCATAAAAATTTATAACCATATATATATATATATATATGAAATACTTTTTATAATTTCATATTTTTATTTTTATTTGTTAAATAATATTATACATTTATACATAAATTATAAAAAAATATGAGATATTTTAAATTTTGTATGGTTATACATTTATACATTTTTGTTTGGTCTTATGAAATAATATGTTTTTTTAATAAATGAAATAATATGAATATTTGATTACCAATTAATAGTTTTAATGGTTATTAGTAATATACATTTTTTTCTCCATTGTTATAACAAATAATAATTTATTTATTTCTGAAATTTATTTCATTAATTTATAAATAATATTAGAAAAAATAACCATAAAAAATTCATAAACTATTAACCATAAATTTCTTTATTTATATAATATAATAATTAATTGTTAAATATAAAATTTGGTGTTCTACCTGAGGAGTTTTTGGTGGAGGAATTAGCATCACTTATTGATGAGCATGAGGTTTGTGATATTGCTTATGTTTTGCTAGGTGTCATGTTCTCTACTTTATCAATTGATACATTGTTCTATTGATAGCTTTTTGTAAGAGTAATTAGCATGCCTTACACATTGTGGCTTACCTAGCATACACAAGCACACTTCGAGAGTGAACCACATGAATTGACATTTATTTTGAAAAAAAAGAAAAAAGACTAGTGATGAAGATGGTGTCACTCTAAAAACATTGTTGGTGGTGGTAATAATAATCTACTACCTCTAATTTCATAGTACTATCTGAACCACATATATGATATACACACCCACACACACACACACACACATACATAACATGTTGCTTATTTGGTTGCTTTTATGTGTGTGATAGCCTATATCAAATGTCTAAGCTATATAAATTTAGGGAGGAGAAAATGACCAATTCCAAGAACACCATTCTGGAGACTCTTCATTCAAGACCATTAATTTATGTGTGTGATAGTCGTTCATGAGATTCCCTCTTACAATAGCTATCTTGATGTCATGTGCAAATTATCTCTGGCTGTTCTACATTCCAAAGCTACTAATGCTATATGTACTCAGTTAAGAAGTAAGCAGTCAAGTGATGCTGGGCTGCGATGAAAAATTGATTTTTTTTTGTTTTTCACTTCCGTAGGTTTTCAGGGTTTTTCTTTGGTGGAGCAATGAACTAAAATCTGGGCATCTGAGCTATGATGATATTATTCACATCAAAGATCTTTTTGTTAGACTAGACTACACGGTTCTACCGATTGATTATGCATGAAAAGTGGGTCTCACTGCATTCGTCCTTTTGTTTGGTTTGTTGGGATGATAATAGAAAGCCATGGCAAAGGTTTGAGGATCTAGAAAATGTCTGGTTCCTCTCTTTTGGAAGTTTCCACAAGGATGTGAACGAATTGCTTCTGGCCAAGGTGTCTCTTCTTATGCAAACTTTGGGAGTTCCCTTGCTTTCTGAGGTTGGTATTCATATTCCCGCTAACTAGATTTTTCCTCTTTGTCTTGCATCGAGATCTAGAAATTTTATCAGAATAATTTCTGCCCTACTTCCTTAGTCAATATTTACCCGAAAAAAATTAATATTGACAAATTTGCATCTACAGATGCATGTCATAGTGGTGTTCACCCTTGAGATAATCCCATCCAAAAGAATCAACAAAAAAAATAATTGAACAAAACAGCACTGCCTCCATATTTTTAGTTGAAGGTAAAAAATACAATACTTGCTTCACACATTTTTTTGATCATTCTGTCTATCTGTCATTCTGTCTATCAATAAGTTTTGTTATTTATATGTCTATCTCTTTCCTATCTATCTTCTATCTATCTATCTGACTATGTATCTGTCTATCTATCATTCTATATATCTATCAATCAATATATCTATCTTTCTATTTATCTATCTATTTATCTATCTGTCTATCTATCTATATATGTATCTATCATTCAATCAATCAATCAATCAATCTATCTAAGTTTTTGTCTATCTCTATTTGTCTATATATCTCTATAAATATCTTCTATATATTTG
Source organism: Sapria himalayana (assembly GCA_029783825.1). Lineage (NCBI taxonomy): Eukaryota > Viridiplantae > Streptophyta > Magnoliopsida > Malpighiales > Rafflesiaceae > Sapria > Sapria himalayana. Next base: position 4,754 of record JAREIK010014372.1, read on the forward strand.
TTGATCTATTTGTCTATCTATATATATATATTTATCAATCTATCTATCTATCTATCTATCTGTTTGTCTATCTATATATGTATATCTATCTGTCTATCTATTTGTCTATTGATCTATCTATCTATCTCTCTATTTGTCTATGTGTCTATCTAACTATCAATCTATTAATATACCTATCTATTTCTATATCTATCTATCTACAATTCTATCTATTTATATATTTATCTATCTATCATTCTATCTGTCTTTAAATCTATCTATGAATCAATCAATATATCTATCTATGAATCTCTTAATAAACTTTCTATCGATGTGTCTAACAATCTATCTATCAATATGTCTATCAAAATTATCTATCAATATGTTTATCTATCTATCTATATGTTTGTCTATATATCTATCGATCATTTTGACTATCTGTCTGTCTGTCTATTTATTTTTTTATATCTATCTATAAATATGTCTATCTATCGGTTTATCTATCAGTCTATTTATATATACTAAATCAAAGTTTCTATTTTTCTATCTGTCTATCTGTTTATCAATCTATATGTGTATCTATTTCTCTCTTAGTCTGCATGTCTAATAGTCGTTCTATTTGTCTGTATATCTATCTATCTATATATCTATGTGTCTATCTATCATATATCTTTCTCTCTATCTATAAATCTATCTATCTATCTATTTATTTATTTGTATGTCTATCCATTTATCTAATTATTTGTGTATATGTTAATTAATCTATTTGTGTATCTTTCTATCTAATTGCCAATATAATAGCCTATCTATCTGTCTGTTTGTCTGTCTATCTGTCTATCTATATGTTTATATATCTATCTATCTATTTATCCATCTATCTATTTGTCTATCAGTTTCTTTTATATCTATATATCTAACAATCTAAGTATTTTTATATCAATATATATATATATATATATTTCTATATATTTTTATATCTATTTGTTTATCTATCTATCTATCAATTTGTTTAACTATATATATATATATATATCTATCTATTTATATATCTATCTATCAATATGTATATCTATCTGTCTATCTATCTATCTATATATCTATATATATATATATATATATCTGTCTATTTATTAGTATATATATCTATATGTATGTCTGTCTATTTGTATATATTTTTGTCAATATGTCTATATAAATGTCTTTCTATCTCCCTATCTTTCTATCAATCAATTTGTTTATTTGTCTATCTATCTGGCTATGTATCTATCTCTCAATTTGTATGTCTATATTTCTATCTACCTATATCTATATTTGTATTTCTATATGGTTGTCTATCTATCTATCTATAAATTTATGTCTCAATGTCTGTCAATTTATATATGTATATGTTTGTCTATATGTCTACATATCTACCTAACTATCTGTCTATCTATATGGCTATCTATCTGTCTATCTAACTATCTGTCTATCTATTTGACTATCTATCTATCTATTTTATGTATCTATCAATCTATCTTTTTATATGTCCGTGTATCTATCTATATATATTTGTATCAATTTGTCTATCTTTCTATCTATTAATATATCTATCAATTTGTATATTAATCTATCTATCAATCTAATTATCAATCTGTCTATCTATCTATCTATATAGATATCTATCTATTTTTCTATCTTTTTATCTATTTATTTCTTTTTTGATCTATTTATATATCTATCTATCTGTCTATTTTTCTATTTGTCTATCTATCTACCTATCTACCTATCTATCTATATATCTATCTATCTATTTATTTATCTATTTAATAATTTATCTATCTGTCTGTATATCTATCTATCTTTCTATCAATCTATCTATCTATCTATCTATTTGTTTATAAATCTATTTGTCTATCTATCTCTGAATCAATCAATTAATCTATTTATTAATCTATCTATCGATATGTCTATCTATCAATCTAATAATTTGTCCATCAATTTTTCTATGTATCTATGTATCTATGTATCTATCTTTTTATCAATCTACCTATCTATTTTTGAATTAGTCTATCAATATGTCTATCAATCTATCTATAGATTTGTCTATCAATCTATTTATCAATCTCTCTATCAATTTGTCTATAAATCTTTCTATCTATATCTTAATCAATATGTCTATCTATCAGTCTATCAGTCTATCTATTTATATATCAATGTGTCTATCTATCTATTTATCTATATGTCTATGTGTCTGTCTATCTATATGGTTAATTATTTGTCTATCTATTTATCTATAAATCTACCTATCTATTAGTCTATCTATTATTTATCTATCTATATATTTATCTATCTATCTATCTATCTGTCTACCTATGTTTCTTTCTATCTATCTATTTGTATATCAAAATATCTATCTTTCTATTTTATATATTTCTATCAATCTTTTTGTCAATTTTTCTATATATCTATCTGTCTATTAATTTGTATATCTATCTATATATCTGTTTATTTATATATCTATCTATATGTCTATTAATCTATTTGTCTATATGTATGTCTATCTGTATGTGTATATATCTATCTATATGTCTATATCAATGTCTATCTATCTATTTATTTATCTGTCTGTCTATCTATTTTTATATATGTCTGTCTATCTATCTTTCTATCAATTTACCTATCTTTCTTTCAATCTATCTATCATTCTATCAATCTATCTTTATTTATATTTGTCTATCTATCTATATGTTTATCTATCTATCAAATTATTAGTCTATAAGTCTATCTATCTATTTGTCTATGTATATGTATATATATATATATATATATCTAACATTCTAATGATTTATCTATTTAATTATATATTTTTATATCAATGAATATATCTAATTATATATATATATATATATATATATATATATATATGTCTATATATCTGTCTATTAATCTATTTGTCTATCTTTCTATTTATCTGTCTATCCATTTGTTTGTATATCTTTCTATCTATATGAATGTCTATATATCATTCTATTTATCTATCTATCTATCTGTTTGTCTATTTGTGTGTCTATATATCTATCTATTTGTTTGTCTGTATTTGTATGTATGTCTAACTATTTGTCTATCTATCTGTCTATCTCTCTGTCTATCTATCTGTCTATCTATCTTTTTGTCTATATATTTCTATATCAATTTGTATATCTATTTGTCAATATTTCTATTTATCTATGTGATTATCTAATTGTCTATATATCTATCTATCTATCTCTATCTATGTATGTATATATATATATATATATATATAATCTATCTGGCTTTCTATCTATCTATCTATCTCTCAATTTCTCTTTCTATATCTCTCTATCCATCTATTTATTTGGCTAGCTATCTATATATCTAAAAATCTATCTATATATCTATCTTTCTATTTATTTATTTAACTATTTATCTGTCTATTTATTTTTCTATCTATCTATCTATATATCTATCAATTTGTCAATCTATATGTCTATCAATCTATTTATCAATCTATCTATTAATCTATATATCAATCTATATATCAATCTCTCTATAAATCTATTTATAAATATGTCTAATAATCTATCAATCAATCAATCTATCTATCTACCATTCAATCTATCTATATATTTATTTGCCAATCAATCAATCAATCTATCTATCTATCTGTGTATCTATCTATCTATATGTCTGTCTATATGTCTATCTATCTATCTATCTGTCTATCAGTCTATATATTTTTCTATATATATGTCTATGTATTTGTCTGTCTTTCTATGTATCTAGCAATCTATCAATCTTTCTAACTTTTATCAATATTTCTATATATTTGTCAAACTATCTACCAGTCTATCGATCTATTTGAAATTATATCTATTTATCTTTCTATCTATATATCTATTAATTTGTCTTTCTATTTACATATCTATCTACCTATCTATCAAAATCTCAATCTATCTATATATCAAACTATCTATGTATCTATCTATCTAGCTATTTATTTATCTATCTATTCTTCTATGTGTCTATCTATCTGTTTATTTGCCTATATATTTATATGTCTTTCTAACTATTTATTTTTGTATATGACTATATGTCTATCTATCTATATATCTTTCTTCTTTATATTTGTATATCTATCAATCTTTCTATATGTCTATAAGTCCATATATCTATCATTTCATCTTTCTAGCTATCTATATGTCTATCTAACTACCTTTCCATATTTCTAGCTATCAATCTACTTGTCTATTTGTCAACAATCAATTAATCTATCTGTCTATGTGTCTATTTGTCTATATATTTTTATGGATATATATCTATCTATATATTGATCTCACTATCTTTTTAAGTATATGTCTATTTATCTATTTATCTATCCATCTATGTCAGCTTATCTATTTATTTGTCTATTTGTCTATCTATCTATATCTATATGTCTATCTAACTTTATATCTATATGTTTATATGTCTATATGTCTATCTATCAATTTGTCTATCTTTCTATCTATTTGTCTATATATCACTCTTTCTATCTATGTAAATGCATGTCTATCTATCTATCTATCTATCCATCTTTCTAGCTATCTATCTACTTGTCTTTTATCAACAATGAATTAGACTAATTTTGTGTGTCATATGTTAATATATTATTTGTATATTTATAAATTTATCTATTTGTATATTAATCTGTTTATCTACCTATCTATCTATCTGTATATCTATTTGTCTATCAATCAATTAATCTAATTATCTTTAAATTTTTGTCTATCTAAATATATATCTTTTATCTATTTATCAATCAGTCTATCTTTTTATCTATCTGTCTATCTATCTATCTATCTATTTTTTAGTCTATCTAAATATATATCTTTTTATCTATTTGTCTATTAGTCAATCAATCAATCTGTCTATCTATCTATTTTCCTATCTATCTAAATTTTATCTTTCTATCAATTTTTCTATTAGTCTATATATATATATATATATATATATATATATATATATATATATATATATATATATATATATATATATCTACATTCCTATCTATCTATTTTTTTTATCTATATGTATATCTATCTATCTATCTATCTTTCTTTCTATTTATATATTTATTTGACAATCTATCTATATATCTATCTATCTGTTTATACCTCTATATGAATATCTATCTATCTAAATATCTATGTGTCTATCTACCTAGTAGTTTATCTGTCGATCTATCTATCTAACTATTTGTCTATGTTTTTATCTACCTATCTACTAATCTATCTCTCTGTCTATAAGTCTATTTTTTTATCTATCTATCTATCTACCTATCTATCTTTCTATCAAACTAACTAACTATCTATCTATCTATCTGTATATCTATTTAACTTTCACACTATCAATCTATGTATTTCTATCTTTATTTGTCATTTTGTCTATCTATTTATCTTTCTGTCTATCTAATTATCGACATATCTATCTATCTTCAGGTCATCTATCTACCTATTTATTTTTCTATTTGTATATCTATCTATTTGTCTGAATGTCTAATTATCTATTTGAATATCTTTGTAATTATTTAACTCTATATCTTTCTATTTGTCTAACTTTCTGACTATCTAATTTTCTATCTATTTATCATTTTATCACTCAATCTATATATCTATCTATCTATATATCTATATATCTATCTATCTGTTTGTATATAAGTCTATTTTTCTATGTCTATCTAACTATCAATCTTTGTATCTGCCTATCTATCTAACTATTTATCTATATGTCTATGTATCTATCTATCTATCTATCTATCTATCTGTCTGTCTGTCTATTTATTTAACTTCCAGACTTTATATCTATGTATTTCTCTCTCTATTTATCTTTTTGTCTATATATTTATCTATCTGTCTATCTATTTATCTATCTATCTATTTTTTTATTTGTATATCTATCTATGTGTCTGAATATCTTTGTAATTGTCTAACTCTATATCTTTCTTTCTGTCTAACTTTCTAACTATCAAATTTTCTCTCTATTTATCATTTTATCACATAGTCTATATATCAATCTCTTAATATATCTATATATATATATATATATCTATCTATCTTTATGTCTGTCTGTTTGTCTATCTGTATACCTATCTATCTATCTACCTATCTTTTTATCTATTTGTGTATTTGTCTACTTTTTTATTTTTCAATCTATCTATTTATCTATATATCTATTTTCTTAACTATCTAACTAATTAACTATTAATCAAACTATTAGTCTACTTTAATTGTTCATCTTTATATTTATCAATATATCTATATTCCTATTTATCTATCCGTCTATCTATCTATCTATCTAGCTATCTATCTATCTAACTATTGTCTATCTGTATATCTGTCTTTCTACCCATCTATCTATCTGCCTATTTGTTTATCTATCTATCTTTCTATTATCTATTTGTCTATCTATCTATCTATCTATCTCTTCATCTTTCTATAATTCTATTTGTCTATCTAACTAACTATCTATCTAATTATCTTTCTATTTATCAATCAATCTATCTATATGTCTATAAATAAATTTTTATATCTATCTATGCCTATCTATATAGCTATCTATCTTTCTATCTATCTATTTTTATTTATATCTATTTGTCTAAGTAACTAACTTTTTAACTCTCTAAATATCAATCATACATTTAGTCTATCTGTCTATCTGTTTATCTTCATATCTATCTATCTTTCTTTCTATTTATAAGTATATCTATCTACCTTTCTATCTATCTACCTATCTCTATCTATTTGTATCTATGTCTATTTTTCTATTTGTTTATTTAGCAAATTGTTGATATATCTATTTTCCTAACTATCTAACTTTTTAACTATCAAACAAACTATTCGTTTATCAGTCTATCTATTTATTTATTTATCTATCTATATATCAATCTTACTATTCTTTCTATCTATCAATCTAATTATTTTATTATTTATAAATCCATTTTTTTACCAATATACCTCTCTACCTATTTTTTTTATCTATCAATTTTCTATTTTCTATTTGTTTGTCTTTCTATCTATCTATCTATCTATCTTTTCATCTTTCTATCAGTCTATTTGTCTATATCTATCTATCTATCTATTTATCTATCTGTCTATCAATATGTCTATCATTATATTTGTCTATCTATCTATCTATATATCTATTTTCCTATCTGTATAGCTTTTATCTTTTTCTCTATCTATTTGTCTATATATCTATTTGTCTAACTATCTAAGTCTCTAACTATCAATCAGATAATTAGTCTATCTATTTATTTTTCTATCTATCATTCTTTCTCTCTTTCTTTATATCTATATAACAATCTATCTGTCAATATATCTATCTGGCTATCTATAAATCTGTCTATATAACTATTGGTCTATCTATCTATATGTATATGTATTTTTATACCTATCTACTTGTTCACCTATATGTTTATTTATCTATCTTGCAATATATCTATTTGTCTATCGATCTATCTTTCTTTCAAATTATCTTTTTATCAGGCTATTTCACTACAAGAAAATATCAATTTAGCTAGGGAATTTTAGCAAGGGATAAATCCCTAGCTGAATTGTAAGGGATAATCTAGGAAATAGCATGGGATTTATAATTTTTTTTTGAAAAAAAAATAGCAATGGATTAAAGAGGAAAATTTATTCGAAAATTCCGTTCAAAAAAAGTGGGCGATTTAGCGACATAAAATTTTCGTAAATTCCGCTTAAAAAAAGTGGGGATTTTAGAAATAGATTTAGCGACGGATTAGAATGGAAAATTTTCGTAACTTCCACCAAAGAAAAGTGGGGATTTTAGTGATGGATATTACGATAGAATATCTCTCACTAATAAAAGCCTGAAATTAGTGACATATTTAACGATGGATTTTCCCTTTCTAATTTTTAGCGACGAATTTTCCCTTGCTAATAAAATATATGATTTAGCGATAAAATTAGTGATGGATTTTCTCTTGCTAATAATATTCTTGATTTAGCGATGGAATTAGTGATGGATTTTCCCTTGCTAATAAAATCCATTATTTAGCGATAGAATTAGCAAAAGCTTTTCCCTTGCTAATAAAATCCTTGATTTAGCTAAGGATTTAGCAATAGATTTTTCCTTGCTAATAAAATCAATGATTTAGTGATAAATTTAGCGATGGATATTTTCTTGCTATATAAAATCCATGATTTAACGATGAAATTAGTGATGGATTTTCCATCGCTAATAAAATTCATGATTTAGCCATGAATTTTCCCTTGCTAAAAAAATCCATGATTTAGCTATAGATTTAGCGAGCGAATATCCCTATCTAATAAAATACATAAATTAGTGACAAATTTAGTGATGAAATTTTAGTAGTAAATAAAATTCTTAATTTTGCGATGAATTTAGGAATAAAATTTTTCTAGCTAATAAAATTTGTAATTTAGCGATGGATTTAGCGACCGATTTTCTGGAACTAATAAAATTCGTAATATAACAATGAATTTTCCCTAGCTTACAAAAGCCATAATTTATCTACGAATTTAGCCATGATATTTCCCTAGCCATTATTTAATTATATAATTTTTTTATTTATTATTTGTATTAAAATTTTATTTAATTTTGTTTATTAAATTTATGTTATTGGTCTATAGATAAGCAATCCTTGAAACACACATCCTCCTCATAAAATAAAAAAAAATTGATATTATAAATAATTAATTTAATTTATATAAAAATACAAAAAATATATATATATTAATAAGTACTAAAATAACTATTTTTATAATATATTAATTTTATAAGAAATTGTACAAAAAAATTTTCTAAAATTTTTATTTAAGAAACTAAATAATTTAAATTAAAGTAACATTAAATAAATAATTTCATAAGTATAAATTTTTTTTGATAATTTAAAAATTAAATTAACATGCATTATAATTTATACTAACTTAAATGTAAATTAATTCAATGTATGAATAAATAGAAAATTTTCAAAAATATCTGAATTGACAAATAAACTAGTAGGTATTAATATTATTATAAGTATTAAAAAAATTTTATGATTATAGAAAACTTTTAAAATAATAACTGATCTTTCTTTTTAGTTAGAGGTGTCAAACGGGTCGGCCCGGCATGGCCCGGCCCGTTTTATAAGGGCACGGTCATGCTACCGTGCCGGGCCGGGCACGACACGGTTCCGGTACAGTGCCGTGCCCGGCCCGGCATAGTTTAAAAAGAGCCGGGCCCGGCCTGGCCATACAGGCCAGGGCAGAGGCAGACCCGAGCGGCCGAGCCCGAGAGTGAGAGAGAGGGAGGCAAGCCGCACGGCCAGGCAGAATATTTTTTTTAAAAAAAAAAATTTATATATTGTAAATTGTATTGCTTAAGTGTAGAGTATTAAATATAAATATTTTTAAAAATGTTAAAAATAAAAATTAAATAAAAAAAACAAAGGTTAGAAATTTATTTTTTTTATCAAATTCAAATTAGTTTAGCTTTTGTTATATTTATTAATTATATATTAAAGTTATTAATTTTAAAAATAAAATTTAAATCGTAAAAAAAATAAATCAATACATTATGTTAGTAAAAATAAAAATTAAATAAAAATTAACACAATGAAAAATTACCAATCATCCATTTGAAACCAATGGTCCGAACCTAACAAAACAAGTATAAGTTTCAACATAATGTACAAACAAAGCGTACAAATAAAATCAATAAAAAAACATAGAAAAAAAAACAGCAGATCATCATCAATCGTCAATCGGCAGATCATGAGAATCATCAGTCGCAACATCAAGATCAGTATCATATGGATCATCATCATCGGCAATCAACTCCTCCACCATCGTAGTGGATGTGGATGCGACTGCAGTGTCTGTACCAGTCGCAGCTCCAGCACGATCATGGATGCTAAACCTCGATTCCTCCCAATCCTTCAAACATGCCAAGGCCTCAACCATATCTGAACGTAATCTCGATCTCCTATCCGAAATAACGTTCACTGCAACAGAAAAAATAGACTCCGATGCTACGCTCGACACCGTGCAGTAGATCCCGTTCCATCCTAGATACCACGGGATAGGTGGACCATATGATTTTTACCATTGTAATAAATCAAGATTCTTAATATTAGAATGTGATAGGATTGAGCAGTAATCGGTATCTAAGTACCGAGACAACTCGCTCCTATGTGATGGTTCACCCCTACGTTTCCCCCTCGCTAGCTGAATGGAATAATCGTCATCTCCGTACAAGGTATCAATGTCTGTAATCACATTCTCACTACCACCACCACCATACCTAGTATCGTAGTATGTGAATATGTTAGTCAACTTCTCGTGAATGAACCCTTCAGGTGGCTCTTCCAGGTTTATGCACGAAGAAATGAAAGTTAGGGTGTTTTCTACCCCTTCCACCTTAGCCCTAGGGTCCATGCATGCAGTGAGACAATAAAGAGATGGAACGGTTGACTAGTACTTCAAGTACTTGGTCTCCATCTTTGCAACCATATGGCTAAGCATTGGGTCAGCTCGATACTTCCTAAACATGCTACTAATGTTGCATATGCACCGGAGTGCAATGCAAGTGGTGGGTGTATAAACCGACGAACACATGTTCATCGTGTCATAAAATAACTTCAGGAATTTCATTTATGAAATTCCTGAAGCCCAATCAGTGTCGTCAATAATAAGTTCGTCACTCTTACTATTGACGTAGTCGGATATCACGTGTTCGTATCCAACACACGATTCCAACATCAGGTACGTGTAATTCCAACGATGACTCACATCCGATTGGAATTTCTTCTTCTTAAGATTCGCAGACAAACAGAGACTACCAAACTCTTGTTGTCTGCGAGGAGTGCGAATATACTTTAGTGCATTGCATATATTATCCAACGCGGGGGAACACACCTTCATTCCCACTTGAACAATCAGGTTAATCACGTGACACATGCATCTGACATGAAAAATCTCTCCTAACAAACATATTGATCGCTACTCCATTATTAGAAGTGTTATCGAATGTGACACTAAAAATTTTATTTTGAATTTTATATTCCCTAAAGATTTTCATCATACACTCAAAAATGGCCGGGCCATCATGAGGATGAAGAATCTCAGTGAATCCTAAAATTTTTTTATTGATTGTCCAGTTAGAATCTACATAGTGACTCGTGAGACATGCATAAGAAGAATCATCGTGACTTGTCTATATATCGGACGTCACGGACACCACTCCACTATATGCCATAAATTCCTTAATAATTTTTTATTTTTCTAACTTATATATCTTTAGTATGTCATTCCTAAATGTGGACCTAGGAATCCTACAATAGGAAGGCTAAAAATAAGTCTGCATGATGCGCACTACCCTCGGATCTTCCGAAAATCTGATTGGAAGACCCATCATTGTGATGAGCCTGGCCATGCCGTCCCTACCCAACTCGCTGGAGTATATGAAGGGAGTAAACTTTGAAGCTGAACTCGATCCAGTCTCAAAAAATATAGTGCCAAGTTGGGTTTGCCTAGGATCTAAGGGTCCATGTTTTTTGGTGCATAATTCGGCATGCCTCTTAAGGTGCCCAGTCCCAAATGAACTCTTGCATGTTAATAGTCCCATACAATATTTGCACTCTGTCATTTCTTTTTCCTCACCCCTAACATTTTTTTGTGTTATGATTTTAAAATGAGACCAAACTACAGAAGTCCTAGTTTTTTTGTTTTTTAGAATTTTGGGTGAGACGACTGGAGAAACCAAAGTTTCAGCAGCCCCAGACCTCTGTGTAACACTAATATTTTCATTTTCTAAATTTAAATACATGTCAGGTGTATTTTTCATTTTTTATGTTTATTATTTTTTCCTAATTTTTTCTAGAGAGAGAAACTTTAGAGAGAGAAAGTGAAAAAAAAACGTAAAATAAATTACCCGGTAAAAGCAATGAGGTCAGTCATCTGCAAGGTGCACCACAGCAAGCTCTGATGTTCAAAACTCAAATCGAGTTTCACAAAAATCCAAGCCGAAAGCAAAATTCCGAGGCTCGAGAGAGAGATGCACGGTTTATGTGAGAGAGAGAAAGTTTTGAGAGGATATATGGTTTTGAAAAATATAAATGTTATAGGGAGGGGGGTAGAATTTATAGATTAAAGATATTAATTTTTAATAAAAAAAGATATTTTTTTTATATTTTTTTGAATTTTAAATATATATTTAGGGGGCTGAATCATGAGGACCATTGGATTCTACCCCCTAGCCGTTGGAGGCGAATCCAACGGCTGAAAATCAATAAAATTTGAAATTTTTTTTTTCCCGTTGGGATTGGGTCGTGAGTCGGGACCGTGGGTCGGGTCCAATCAGACCGACCCGATGAGCTTTTTTTCGAGAGGGGCCGGGTAACACCCACGCGTGCCCGCGTGAAACCTAACAGGCACGGGAAGAACCCGTGCTGGCGTGCCGGGCCAGGCACAGCACGGCACGGCTCGTGCCTAACCCAGGCACGGCACGGGCATGGTTTAAAAATGTGCCGGGCCGGCCCAGGCACGACCGAACATTGCCGTGCCTCGTGCCGGGACAGGCCGGCCCGACGCGGTTGACACCTATATTTTCAGTCATGTGGCGCATGACATGAACTGTATATGTACAAGTATATAAGTATAAATATACTTGGTATATACAAACGTATTTAATGAGTATATACGTAGGTATATAATGAGTATGTACATAAGTGGGTGCATATATTTATTTGTAGACATGTATATATTTTCATACATACATGCCCATTCAAACACACACACACATGTTTGAGTATATAATTGCTCGGGTTGATCTAGTCATCATCATGCATTGCTTACCGATGTAGGTCATAAAAGTCATGAATATTAGACCTTTCCCAAACGGTGGGATGAAGATATTTCTTATCTAGGCCAGCCTGGCAGACCGTAGACATAGGTTGGTCTTAAATCTTTTAGTAATTGTGTAAATAGCAATTATCACATGGTACAAAGCATATGTATAAGGAGATAAGTTTTCTTGTTGTAGGCACTATGATGATTGGTTATAATTGTACTATCTTAGGATGATGATAATGATGCTCGTGTAGTGTCGTGTAAATTTATTACATCTCACAAAACTGTATTCAATTGGAACGAAAAACGTATCATTACATGATTTTTATTGGCCGCAAGTGCCAAGAGGAATATCAGGCCCTGTTTAGGGAGAAGCAGCTCGCCGCCACGTAAAAAACTCACTCAATCTCAAAATACATGGTTGGTAGGGAAGTTTATCAATCAAGCATCATCGCCAGCCTCACTTTTATTATCAGCGGCAGCAGCGACAGTGGCAGCGACAGTAGTAGTAGTGGCAGTGGCAGTGGCAGCAATGGCAGCAGCAGCAGTAGCGGGGCCGGCAGAAGTAGCACCAGCGGTTGTAGTAGGGGCAATAGAACAAATAATGGCAGCAGCGGCAGTGGCAGCAGCAGCGGCATCAGTAGGAGCAGCAGTAGTAGTAGCAATGGTAGCAGCAGCAATGGTGGCGGCAGTAGCAGTAGCAGGAGTAATAGTAGCAGAGGCGACGGCGGTAGTAGAAGTAACAAATGTTGTATATACGTACGTATATACGCACATATATTACTATAGTATTTGTACATATAATACTACAGTATTATATGTAGATATATACTGAGTATATGTGTACACATTATATATGTACATATAATACTAAAGTAATATATGATCATATACACTATTGTATATATGAACATATATACTAAAGTATTATATATTTATAAAAACATAACTTTTTTATTTGTTTTTTTTTATTTTATTCACTGATTTAAATTATGTACAGATATAGTACCTCATTGTTCTTTATATGAAGTTTGTATAACTGAGAGATTTTTTATTAGACATGATGCACCGCTACTCGGACTGCTTTGTGGCAATTGAAAGATGGTGACCGGGGGAGCTGAGGAAGATAAAGCAACATCAATGTACTGATAGATTATACTTTATGCACTATTAGTAGATGCATTGATGAATAAGATGTAATAAAATTTTGTTGTCTTTGTTTTAAATATGTAAGACAAGGGTTGCTTAGATTGTAGTTATTCAAAATTATTATTCTAATAATTTATTCATCATTTTGTGTTGCACATTAGCATGGTGGAGTGCTCCATTTTTCTAGGTTCAAGTTTCTTATTTATTTGTTACTGGTTACTACTACAGATGATCAGTCTCTATTTCATATGCCAGTTCTTTGTTAGCTTCTCAACTCAGTCATGGCGGGGCAGAGCAACCCCCTCATAAGCCTTGAGATCGGGAGAAGGTTATGGTTGCGGGGAGGCAAGATGCGAACTTTGATGCCCCGAGCTTTGCTTGTGGCTCGTCTTCCAGGTTTTTCTCTAATAGTTTTCAGAGATATTTTCTAAAATTTAAATAATCTTTGTATTTCATTTTTATGTTATAACGAAGTTTTATGTCATCTTTGTGAAGTATAAATGGCATCATACTAATTTTTGTAGTTTTGTGTCATCTTTGTGAAGTATAAATGGGATAATACTAATTTGTTGTAGTTTTGTGTCATATGAGGTTATGTGATTATATATATGTACATATAATACTATAGTATATACGTACATATATACTATAGTATATAGTGCAAATATACTGAGTATATACACACATATATATCGAGTATATATGCACGTATATACTGAGTATATATGTACGTATATACTGAGTACATATATACTCAGTATATACGTGCATATAAACTCAGTATATACGTGCATATATACTCAGTATATACGTGCTTATATACTTGGGATATACGTACGTATAAACTCAGTATATACATACTATAAACTCAATATATACATATGTATATAATCGGTACATACGTACGTATATACTTGGTATATACTTACATATATACTCAGTATATACACACATATATGTTGTAGTATATAAGTACGTATATACTAAGTATATACGTACATATATACTATAGTATATATGTACGTATATACTATAGTATAAGTACATATAATACTTCAATATTATATGTAAATATATACTTAGTATATATGTATATTTATACTCAGTGTATACGCGCATATAAACATTGTATATACATGCATATATACTCAGTATATACATGTGTATATAATCGGTATATACGTACTACATACTAGGTATATACATACATATATACTGAGTACATACATACGTATATACTCGGTATATATGTACTATATACTTGGTATATACGTACTATATACTCGGCATATACGTCCTTTATACTCAGTATAAACGTACTATATACTCTGTATATACGTACTATATACTATGTATATATATAAAATATACTCGGTATATAGTTACATATACTTGGTATATACATAAATATATACTCGGTATATACATACATATATATTAGGTATATATATACATATATGCTCAGTATATATGCACATATATACTGCAGTATATGTACATATAATACTGTAGTATTATATGTATATATAATATTGTAGTATTAAATGTATGTATATATCGAGTATATATGTACTCAGTATATATGTACATATAATACTAAAGTATATATGTAGATATACTGTAGTAATATATGTAATGAGTGAAATGTTTGTGTGTATGTACATATATATTGTAGTATTATATATTTATCAAAACATAATTTATTTTATTTATATATTTTGATTTAATTGGCTAGTTTAAATTTCATATAGATATGATACCACATTGTTCCCCATATAAAGCTTATATAAGTGAAGAGATTTTTCACTAGACATGACGAACCATGACTCGGACAGTTTTGTCGTAGTAGAAAGATGGTGATCAAAGGAGTAGAGAGAAAGAAAGCAACGTCAATGCATGAATATATTATATTTTATGCATTGTCATTATATACATTGATGAATAAAATGAAATATAATTTTTTTATGTTTTTGTTTGATTTATGTAAATTATTGAATCAGAATAATTAATTAAATGATTTTATTTTTTGTTAATTATAAATTATTGTTTATAGTTTCAGTTTTAATTCAAATTAATATAAAAATATTAAATTATTTAATTAAATATTTTGAAAAATAAAAAAAATTTCTGAAAATAGTTTCAGAATGAAAATAGCTAGGGAATTTTCTATTGCTAATTTAGCTAGTGAATTTTCCCTTGCTAATTTAGCTAAAGAATTTTACTTTGCTAATTTAGCTAGAGAAATTATTATTTTAGCTAGAGATATTACCATCACTAAAACTTTAGCTAGGGACAATTTTCCTTGCTGATTTTTAGTGACGAGCACTTTAGATTAGGAAAGCTTCTGTCACCATATAAGTTTAGCGACGGAAAAGTCCAGTTAGCTAGGAAATTTTCTCTTGCTAATTTGGCTAGGGAATTTTCACTTACTAATTTAGCTAGGAAAATTAATATTTTAGCGAGGGATATTTTCATCACTAAAGTTTTAGCTAGGGACTCTTTCCTTCGCCAATCTTTAGTGATGAGCACTTTAGATTGGGATGGTTCCATCATTAATCCATCGCTATATCCCATTTAGCAATGAAAAATACCCATTTAGCTAGGGAATTGTCCCTAGCTATATGGGATTTTTCTTGTGGTGATCATTCTTTTGGCACTTTTGTATCATTTCTTATATTTAAATAGGCATAATATTATGAACATTATATTTATTTAGATCTGTGCAAATATTAGATTTATACCTATAGTGATATATTCTATGGAAACTCTAAATTATCCCAAGTCAAGTATTAATATTCAAGGGTAATATTAATACATTAAGACTAAAATGAAGGTTTACTAATATAGATATTAATTTAACACTTGAGTATTTTTTGGAGAACATATACTTAGAGGTGTCAACCGTGGCGAGCCGGCCCGGCATGAGGCACGGCGCGGTTCGGCCATGCCTGGGCCGGCCAGGAAAGGGAAAATCCCATGCCAGGGCCCGTGCCGTGCCCGGGTAAGGCACGAGCCGTGCATGCCTGACCTGAAACAGTTCGGTGCCCATGGCACGGCACACCAGCATCATCCCGTGTCGGGTGTCCCCCGAGCCTGACCCCCTTGCTTCACCCCTCCCCCCCTGCAAAAAAATACTGCATGTCGGGTCTGATCGGACCCGACCCGCGGTCCCACGAGGCCCGAATTGACCTAATTCCTCCCCCCCCCCAACAGGGAAAAAGAATTAATAAAAAAATTAAATTTCAGCCGTTGGATCTCGCCTCTAACAGTTAGGAGGTAGAATCCAACGGCCCTCATAATTATGCCCCCTAAAAAATCAAAAAAATTACTTTTTAAAAAAAATATTTTTTTATCTATAAATTCCACCCCCCCCCCCTCTTTAACATTTATGTTTTTCATTAACATATTTTCTCTCAAATCACTCATTTTCTCTCTCAAAAATCTTACTCCTCTCTCTCGAGACTTGAGATTTCGGCATTCGTCTTGGATTTTCAGGAATCTCAACTTGAGTTTTGAACTTTGAGCTTGACTGTGGTGCACCGTGCACATGACAGACCTCACTGCTTTTACTGGGTAATTTATTTCAAGTTTTTTTAACTTTCTCTCTCTCTATCTCTAGTTTCTCTTTCTAGACCAGAATAAAGAATATTAAAATCAGTCTTTTAGTCTCTAAATAACTATTCTGAATAACAAAATCCTTAAAAATGAAAAATACTAATGAAACATACATAAATTTAGAAAATGAAAATATTACACAGAGGTCTGAGGCTGCTAAAACTTTAGTTTCTCCAGTCGTCTCAACACAAACTTCTAAAAAACAAAAAACTAGGAGGACTTCTGTAGTTTGGTCTGATTTTAATATAATTAAACAAAAAATGTTAGGAGTGAGGAACGAGAAATGACACAGTGCAAATATAGTATGAGACTTTTAACATGTAAGAGTTCGTTTGGGACTGGACACATTAAGAGGCATGCCGAATTATGCACCAAAAAACATGGTCCATTAGATCCTAGGCAAACCCAACATGGCACTGCATTTTTTGAGACTGGATCGAGTTCAGTCTCAAAGTTTACTCCCTTCATATACTCTAGCGAGTTGAGTAGGGACGGCATGGCCAGACTTATCATATTATTGGGTCTTCCGATCAGATTTTCTGAAGATCCAAGGGTAGTGCACATCATGCAGACATATTTTCAGCCGGCTTATCATAGGATTCCTAGGTCCACATCTAGGAATGACATACTAAAAATATATAAGTTAGAAAAACAAAAAATAATAAATGAATTTATGGCATATAGTGGAGTGGTGTCCATGACGTTCGATATCTGGACAAGTCACGATGAAACATCTTATGCATATCTCACCAGCCACTATGTCGATTCTAACTAGACTATGAATAAAAAAATTTTAGGATTCTCTGAGATTCTTCATCCTCATGATGACCCGGCCATTTTTGAGTGTATGATGAAAATCTTTAGAGAATATAAAATTCAAAATAAAATTTTTAGTGCCACATTCGATAACACATCTAATAATGGAGTAGCGATCAATATGTTTGTTAGGAAAATTAGAGACACACCATTAGGAGAGATTTTTCATGTCAGATGCATGTGTCACGTGATTAACCTGATTGTTCAAGGAGGTATGAAAGTGTGTTCTCCCGCGTTGGATAATATACGTAATGCACTAAAATATATTCGCACTCCTTGCAGACAACAAGAGTTTGGTAGTCTCTGTTTGTCTGCAAATCTTAAGAAGAAGAAATTTCAATCGGATGTGAGACATCGTTGAAATTACACGTACATGATATTATAATCATGTGTTGGATACGAACACGTAATTTCCGACAATGTCAATAGTAAGAGTGACGAATTTATTATTGATGACACTGACTGGGCTTCAGAAATTACATTTATGAAATTCCTGAAGATTTTTTATGATACGACGAACATGTGTTCGTTGGTTTATATGCCCACTACTTGCATTGCACTCAGGTGCATATGCAACATTAGTAGCATGTTTAAGAAGTATCGAGCCGACCCGATACTTAGCCACTTGGTTGCATAGATGGAAACCAAGTACTTGAAGTACTGGTCCACCATTCCATCTTTTTATTGCCTCGCTGCATGCATGGACCCTAGGGTTAAGGTGGAAGGGGTAGAAAACACCCTGACGTACATTTCCTCATGCATGAACCTGTAAGAGCAACCTGCAAGGGTTCATTCACGAGAAGTTGACTGACATGTTCACATACTACGATACTAGGTATGGTGGTGGTGGTAGTGAGACTGTGATTATGGACATTGATACCTTGTTCGGAGATGATGATATTTCCATTCAGCTAGCTAGGGTGAAATGTAGGGGTGGACCATCACATAGGAGCGAGCTTTCTCGGTACTTAGATGCCGATTACTGCTCAATCCTATCACATTCTAATACTAAGAATCTTGATATATTACAGTGGTGGAAATCATATGAGTCCACCTTTCCCGTGCTATCTAGGATGGCATGGGATCTACTGACTCCTCCGGCACCGAGCGTAGCATCTAAGTCTGCTTTTTCTATTGCAGTGAACATGATTTTAGATAGGAGATCAAGATTATGTCCAGATATTGTTGAGGCCTTAGCTTGTTTTAAGGATTGGGAGGATTCGAGGTTTAGCATCCATGATCGTGCTGGAGCTATGATTGGGACATGGAATGTAGTCGCATCCACTCGATAGCGGAGGAGTTGTTTGCTGATGATGATGATCAATATGATACTGATCTTGATGTTGCGGCTGATGATGCTCATGATATGCCAATTGAGGATTAATGATGATCGACTATTTTTTGATTTCGATGTTTTGTTTTTTATTGATTATATGCTTTATTTATACGTTATGTTGAAATTGTAATTTGTTTGGTTTGGACCTTCGGTATCAAATGGCTGATTGGTCATTTTTCATTTGAGTTGTTTATGTTTTTTTTAATTTTTATTTTTTTTAACAAAATGTTTTGATTTATTTATTTGTTTGTTTTAATTTTTCATTTAAAAATTTATAACTATATTATATAATTCTAATAAATTTTAAACTAATTTTATATTACTTTATAAAAAAAATTTTATACTTTCTTATTTTAATAAATTTTAACATTTTTCATATTATAAATATATAATATTATATATTATCTAAAATTGTATATATAATTTAATAATTTATATAAATAAAATAAAAATAAAATAAAAATTAAAAAAAATTAAAAAAAATTAAAAAAATTAAAAAAATTAAAAAAATTAAAAAAATTAAAAAAATTAAAAAAATTTAAAAAATTAAAAAAATAAAAAAAAAATTTTAAACAAACTGTAGCCCAGCACGAAAGCATGCACGTGCTCAAAAAAATGGGCCATCCCTACCCGTCCCGACCCGTTTGACACCTCTACATATACTGAACTGACCCGCTTTGATAATGTTTATTGGATTGTTATATAAGTTTCATATACATTCTCATAGTAAATATTAGAATGAATTGTCCATTCACATGAAGTCACTACAGTTCTCTACATAAGAAGTTGTATACTTTAGTTTCAGTAAATGTCACTTATAACAAGGATGGTTATAGGGTTGTTTACTAAGTATACAATTAATTATTTAGAGGGATGTGATTTATGTAGATCGAATTTGTCCATTCTATATAACAGCAATGATATCAGTTGGCACCTTGATTGAGTGGGACTGCTAAAATACATGACCATGCTAAAATAACTCAATATGAGATTATAGCTTATTTGTTTAAGTCAATTTACTTAAAGATCAAGAAACATATAGATTGATGTGCGGATATTAAATTTTTGAAATGAGTGTCATTATTGACACATCCTTTTAGTAAATTGCACATCCTTTTAGAAAATTGTGGGAAAAAAAACAAAAATATTTTATAAAATGGGAGAGTTAAAACAAGAGAAATAACAAAGAAACATTTATGTGGGTACTGCTAGAGGCACAGACTTTTGATAGTGCTAGGTTTCAACTGAACCATCTGAATCAAAAGTATTTTTTTCTACACTACAATAAGAAACATCCTTGTACTTTGTTTAATTATATTCACTTGGATCATTGGTTGGTTCCTTGTCCGAAACAAGATTTAGATATGAAATTTACTGGAATCATAACAAGATAGACATATAGAAAGAAAGATAGTTAGATAGATAGATATATTGATAGATGGATGGATGGATATACAGATAGATATATAGATGAATATGTAGATAGATAAGTAGATAGGTAGAAAGGTAGATAGGTAGATAGATAGATAGACAAAAAAATAAATAGATAGATATATAGATAAATAAATAGACAGGCAGACAAGTCAATATTAAGATATATAAAAAGATAGACAAGTAGAAAGATCAATATTCAGATAAAAAGATAGATAGAAAGATAAAAAAATTGACAGATAAACAAATAGACAGATAGAGAAATAGACAAATAGATAGATATAAAGATAGATAAATATACGCATAGACATATAGATGGATAGATAGATAAACATATAGATAGATAGTAAAAAAAATATATAGAGATATAGGCAGATAGACAGACATATAGATAGATAGAGATATTTATAGATAGATATATAAATAGATATATAGATAGATAAATAGATAGACAAATAGAAATATTGATAGGTAGACAAACATATAGATAGACATATAGAAAGAAATATAGATAGATAGATAACCAGATTGATTTATAGACTGATAAAGTCATAGATAGATCAACAAATAGGATAGATATGTAGACTTATAGATAGATAGATAGATTGACATATAGAGAAATATGTAGAAAGATATATAAAAAGATAGATAGAAAGATATATAGATATCTAGATAGATAAATAGATAGATAGATATAAAGATAGATAGATATACAAAAAGAAAGATAGATAGACAGAAGGATAGATAGATAGATAGATAGGCAGATAGAGAAATAGAGAGATAGAGAGAGACAAATAGACAAATCATTAGAGAGCTAGAAAGATGGATATAAAAATAGATAGATATACAAGTAGTAAGATTAGTAGATAGGTAGATAGGAAAATAGATAGATAGATAGTTAGATAGAAAAATAGATATATTGGAAAATAGATAGATAGATAGATATATAGATAGGAAAATAGATAGATAGATAGACATATAGACATATAGAAACATAGATAGATAAACTTATAGACTGATAGAATACTAGACTAATAGATAGAAGGATAGTTAGAAAGATAGATTGATTGATTGATAAATAAATAGATAGATAAACACATTGTTATACAGTTAGATAGATAGATAGATAGACAAATAAATAGATAAAAAAAATACATATAGATAGATAGACAAATGGACAAATATACATATCGGCTGATTGGAAGATGGAGAAATGAATAGATAGAAAGATATGATAGATAGACAGATAGTCATATAGACATAAACAAATAGATAGATATGCAGATAGATAGATAAAAAGATACATAGAAAAATAGATAGTCAGATAGATTGATAGATAGATATATAAATATATTGGCTAATAGACTAGTAGATAGAAAGATTTATTGATATAAAGATAGTTAGATAGTTAGATAGATATCGAGTTAAATAGATAATTAGTTAGATAGATAGATGGTTCGATAGTTAGAGAGATTGATAGATTAATAGATAAATACATAAATAGATAGATTGATTGATTGACATATAGAAATTTACACATATAGATAGACATATAGATAGATAAATAGATAGACATATAAATAGATAAATAGATAGATAGAGAGATATATAAACACATAGAAATATAGATTGATAAATAGATAGATAGACAAATAGATATATAGACATATAGATATATATATATATATATACAGATTGATAAACATTTAAACAAATAGAAATATATACATCTAAATAAAAAGACAGATAGATCGATAGTTAAAGATATAAACAAATAAATAGATATAAAGATAGATAGAAAGATACATAATTAATAGAAACATAGATAAATAGATTAATAGTCTGATAAATTGATTGATAGATAGACAGATAGATAAATAGATAAATAAATAGATAGAGAGAAAGAGAGATTGGTAGATTGTATATACATATATAGATAGATAGATAGACCAATAGAGTGAAAGTTGATATATTGATAGAAAGATAGACATACACAGAAAGATAGATAAACAAATATATCGAAAGACAAATTGACAGATAGATAGTAAGATAGATAGAAAAATATATAAATATACATATTAATAGATAGAAAGATAAATATTTAGATGGATAGATAGATAGACAAATAGGCAAATATATAAAAAGAAATATAGAAAAATAGATAGATATATAGGCAAATATATAGATAGGTAGGTTGGCAAATAGATAGATAGATAGATAGAAAAATAGGTAGATAGGTAGATAGAAGGATAGACAGATAGATTGATTGATATATATATATATATATATATATATAGTTAGATAGATAATTAGAATGACAAATAAACAGATTGGCAAATAGATGGATACACATATAAACATATAGAAAGATAGATAGATAGGTTGATAGATAGAAACATAGTTGGATAATTAGATAGATAGGTAGATAGACAGATAGATAGATATATAAATATTTAGATAGATAGATAGATAGAAAAATAGGCAGATATATAGAAAGAAAGATAGACAAATCGATAGATAAATAGGTAAATAGATAGATAGATAGTGAGATAGGCAAATAGATAGATAGATTACTAGACAAATAGGTAGATATGTAGATAGATAGATAAACAGATTGACAGATAGATAGATATATAGTTAGATATATAATTAGATATATAAATAAATAGATTGGCAGATAGACAGAAACACATATAAACATATAGATAGATAGATTGATTGATTGATAGAACATAGTTAGATATTTATATAGATAGGAAGATAGGCAGACAAATAGACAGAAAGATAGATAAATATATAGATAGATAGATATATAGATAGACAAATAGAAATATTGACAAATAGATAGATAGACAGAAAGAGAGAAAGAAAGATTGATAGATTGATAGATAGATACAAAGACATATAGATAGATTGATTTCTACATAAATATAGACAAATAGATAGATAAAGAAATAGATAGATTTATAGATAGATAGTTTTATAGATAGATAGATATATTGACAGATAGACAAATATATTGATAGATAGCTAGATATATATATATATGTGTGTGTGTGTGTGTGCGTGTGTGTGTGTGTGTGTGTTGATAAAAAGATAGGAAGATATAGTGATAAACAATTAGACAAATAGATAGATATAAATATTTATAGTTTGATTGATAGATAAATAGATAGAAAGATAGATAGATAGATAAATAGTTAGACAAACAGATGGATAGATAGATAGACAAATAAAAAGGTAGATAGATATAAAAATAGACATATTGACATATATAAAGATGAATAGACAAAAATATAAACTATTACATAGATAAATATATAAATAGATAAAGATATATAGGTTTACAAATAGATAGATATATAAATAGACAGATAGATTGATATACAGATAGATAGATGGACAGATAGATAGATAGATAATTAGATGGATAAATAGATAGATATATAGACAGATAAAGAAATAGATAAATAGAAATATAGACATATATATAGATAGATTGATAGATAGATTGGTAGATAGATTGATAGATAGATTGATAGATAGATTGATAGATAGACAAATAGATAGATAGTTAGATAAATAAAAAGATAGATAAATAAATAGAATGATACACTACTAAAAAATTATTGATTTAGCTAGGGATCAATCCCTAGCTAAATTGCGAGGGATTAGCAAGTGAATAGCAAGAGATTTATGTTTTTTCATGAAAATAAAAATTTGCAATAAATTAACAATAGATTAGAGATGGATTAGAGATAGAATAATTTCGTAAATTCCGCATCAGAAAAAAGTGGGGAATTTAGTAACGGATTAGAGATGAAATATTTTCGTAAATTCCGTTCAAGAAAAGTGGGAAATATAGCGATAGAAGTAGCAATAAAATTTTTCTAGCTAATAAAATCTAGAATTTAGCGACGTATTTAGTAATAAAATTTCCCTAGATAATTAAATCTGGAATTTAGCGATCAATTTAGCAACAGAATTTCCATTTTTTATAAAATCCAAATTTTAGCGATGGATTTAGTGACAGGATTTCCCTACCTAATAAAATCTAGAATTTAGCGATGGAATTTTCCTACCTAATTAAATTCTTTATTTAGCGACAGATTTAACGTTAGAATTTCCCTTTCTAATAAAATCTAGAAATTAACAACGAATTTAGCAATGAAATTTCCATAGCTAATAAAATCTGGAAATTAGCAATGGATTTAATGATAGAATTTTCCTAACTAATAAAATCTAGAAATTAGTGATAGATTTAGCGATGGAATTTCTATAGCTATCAAAATCCAAAATTTAGCTATGGATTTAGCGATAGAATTTTCCTAACTAATTACATCCGTAGCATAACACAGATTTCATCTACGGAGTTTCCTAGCTAATTACACACTTAACATAGTGATGCCTTTTAGCGACGTAATTTCCCTAGCTAATTACATCCCAAAAATTTAGCTACAGGATTTAGCAATGAAATTTTCCTTTCAATTACATACTTAATATAGCCACAGATTTTATCAACGAAACTTTCCTAGCCAATTACTTCCTGAATATACTGGCTAATTTTAGTGACGTAACTTCACTAACTAATAAAATCCGAATTATATCGACGGATTTAGCAAGGGAACTTCTCTAGCTAATTAAATCCAGAATATACCGATATATTTAGTGACTGAATTTCCCTAGCTAATTAAATCCAAAACATAGTGATGAAATTTTTCTAGCCAATATTTAATTATTTAATTTTTTGTTTTATTATTAGTCTTAATATTTTATTTAATTTTGTTTATTAAATTATGTTAATGGTCTATAGATGTGTGATCCTTGAAAGTTACATTCTCCTCATAAAATCATAAAAAAATAATATTATAAATAAATAATATAAAAACTATAAAAAAACAAAAAAATTATATTAATAAGGACTAACATATCTATTTTTATGATGTATTAATTTTTTAAAAAATTATACATAAAATTTTTCTAAAATTTTTAATTAAGAAACATAAAAATTTGTATTAAAGTAATATTAAATAATTAATTCAATAAGTATAATAATTTATTTTGATATTTTAAAAATTGAATTAACATACTTTAAAATTTCTACTAATATAAATGTAAATTAATTCATTGTATGATAAATATAAAATACTTTCAAAAGTATCTAAATTGACGAATAAACTAATAAATATTATTATGATTATTAGTATAAAATAATTTTATGTTCATAGGAAACATTTAAAAAATATAATTAATACAAAATTTGAAATTTTTGAATATAATAAAAATATAAATTTTTTCATTAAAGTTAAAAGAAAATAAATTAATATTAAAAAATAAATACTTATATGTTTGCCCCTAATAAAATTTATAAGAATTAATTAATTAAGTAATATTTTTCCTATTAGCTTTTAACATTCGGTCTTTATTAAAATAATTAATATAACTCTTTTTAATTATCCTATCACTTTAATTAATTTTTTGAATTTAAAAAATTATAATGGTATCAAATAATATGAAATTTTATTCCTTTAGAATTATTACATATTATCTTCATAAAAATTAATATGATGAATTCTTAAAAATTTATAACCATAAAATATAAATTTTGATATATTTTTTAACATAAAGAGTATTTTATAATACTTATGAGAGTGACTAGAGGACAAATCATCTTTTCATGTATGCCTTATTATATGAAATTTATTAATTTTGTAGCTATTTGATATTTTTTTTATAAGGCTAAACATATATTTTATTAAATTGTTTTTATATTTATTATTTAATTAATATTATAATAAAAAATTGTAAGGTGTATATTTTTAATTTATACCTTGCTACACGCACATTAATTTATTTGAAAAACTTTTGATAGTAAACAAAATAAATGAGTCTTTTTGTATTATATATATATATATACATACTATATTATTTATTTAATGTTTTTATAATTAAAAATAAAAATATGTTGGAAATATATATAATTTGTTTATTTTGGAAATATATTTAATGTTTATTTTGTCGAGACTAAGTCCCTTATCTTTCTCTCGACATTTTCAAAGAATAAGCGACGCAACTCCTCCGCAGTCCTCCATCCTTCTCCTGACACCGACGCAACTCCTCCGCAGTCCTCCATCCTTCTCTTGACATCGACGCAACTCCTCCGTAGTCCTCCATCCTTCTCTTGACACCGACGCAACATAAACATATTCTAATTAAGCAATAATTTGTTATTGATTTGAGGTACTTTTTCTACCCTAATTCTTCATTGATTATCTTAATGCCTATTGATTCAATTAATTTTTTTTTCCAAATTTCTTCTTCTTTAATCGTATACATTAATTTAATTATACTCATTGTGATACATACCTAATGCATTTGTGTTGTGTTGGGCAGTAGATATGCTAATATAAACTTAATTTAATTATACTTTTTTTAATACATTTTCTATAAATTTAATTATACTTTTTTTAAATACTAATTCTATTAATTTAATTATACTTGGATTGCTTATATAAACTTAATCGTATATAACACAAAATGGGTGTTTTGTGTTAGGCAGTGTGTAATTAACACATAAATATATAAGTGTATTTTATTATATTTATAACTATAAAAATAGTTTACATAAACATAACTATATATAAATATAATAACATATATTTAATATATATTTATTTATCTATCTATCATAATTTTATATATGATACATTCAATATAGATTTCATGTATTTCAGATATAATTAGTATTATACATATAACATTATATACAGATTTTACACAAATAAAGATATATTGACTTTATGATGGGATTTTAATAATTTATATTTGAAATTTGTAAGTCATCATTATAAAATACACGTCTAATAAATTTGCATTATGAAAATATCTATCATATTTATAATATCTTGCATACCCAATAAGTATAATTATATTATTATCTGTAAACTATATTTTATACATGGCTTTATGTATAAGGAAAAACACACTCTCTTATAAAAATGTAAGAGTGTATTTAATATTTGTAAATTTAAAGTATAGTCACATTAATATCTGTTAATGTCAAATTAATATCTGTAAATATTTATTGACCAATTTTCAATTAGTTCAAATAAAAATGTAATAGGCTTTATGTATACTGATACTAATTTACAAGACATTTAAATACATTTATATATTTGATTATTATTTTAATTACTATGTTTAATTAAATGCCACATAGGCTCCCTTATAAATACCCTAGCATTGACTATCAATATGATTCATACTGGATTAAAATATATAAGATATCCATCTCATCTGACATACATTTATTTCCTACATGAATTGATACAATTGACTTTTTGATGGGTTTGAGTAGTTCCACCTATATGGATGAGTAGATCTCACATATTTTTTCACCGCTATAGCCATTAACTCATAAATTGTATGCCCATGGACTTGATACTGTTTACTTATTGTAAGCTAACCATTGAATTGTTTACTTGAGTAAACACTATAAATTATTTACTTATTGTAAGCTTAGATAATGAAGAAACTTTGATAATTAATCCAAATAATCAATATCTATGAAATGATAATCCAGATTCATAGAGTTAACTTTATTACTTGTTAAACTCATATACTTGTGATATATTTTACCATGCTATAAAAAAACTAACACTTACATTGATTTTTGTAGTGTCTTATCTTTTTATAATTTCAATACTTAATAGTCTTTGAGCTATTATAATTATAATGATTCTTAGATTTAGACCTCTTGTTTTTTGATTTGCTTTGACATTTTATCTTGGTAGAATTTCTTACAAATAACTTTGTATATAATTCTAAAGAGGTTGATATTTCACTTGTCTACCTCTGTTGAATCTCCTTGCTTAGAAATAGTTCATGAAGATCATCAAATTTCAATTTATTAGTTCTTGATGAATTATGCACAACTATAATTGTAATACATTAATTTTTGATAGAGAACACAAAAGTATCAATACACATACTTCATCATTGACTTCAATACCAAACAAACTTAATTGGGTTATGATTGTGTTGACTTCATTGAGTTGTTGGGTCATTGAGGTGCTTTGTGTCAACTTCATATTGAAAAAACACCTCATCATGTGTACTTTTGTAGCATCAATTAGTTTTCGTATATACTAGCAAGAGCCATCGTAAGCCTTACTATGCTCTTCTCATTTTTTATATTGAAAGTAAGTTGGAAAGATATCATATTTCAGATGAATTCAAGTGCTAGTATGTGCTCTTCTTTCTTCATAGACTCTATCATCTTCCTCAGAAGGGGTTGATATAGATTTTTCTTATATATATAATCTTCCATCTATATTTTCTAGAATCCAAATTTTGTTCCATAAATTTTTTTTATTTTAACTTTTCCTTCATATGTAGTCATTACTATCTACAAAATATGAATTCTTCTAGATAATTCTTGCAAAACACTATGTATGAGAATTGAGAACACCTCTTTTGACATGCTGATATTGTCTGCAAAATTTATACTATTTATTAAATTCATTATTATCATCAATAGTAACTTCGCCCAATGGTGCATCATAATGCACAACCTAAACCTCCAATACCAATTGTTGAGAATAACATGATTTCTTATTTGTTAGATAGACATTTAAATAAACTGACAAATATAAAGGTAAACAGATATAATGATTGATAGATAGATGATAGATAGATAGATAGATATATATATATAAAGATTGACAAATAGGCTCATAAATAGAAAGATAGTTAGATAGTTAGAGAGATAGAAAAATAAAAAGAAGATATATAGATTAAATGGTAGATATAATGGTTAGATAGTTACATAAATATATAGATTGTCAAATAAACATTGATAGATAGATAAAAAGATTAACAGATAAACAAATATATATATATATATATATATAGATACATAGATATACAAATAGACAGAAAGATATATTGATAGTCAGATTGATAGATAGACTAATAGACTAATAAACTGATAGACTGATAGATTGATAGAGAGGTCGATAGATAGATAGATAGAGAGATAGATAAATTAATAATTACAAAGACAAATAGATAGATAGGTAGGTAGAAAGCTATATAGATAGATAGATAGATATAAATATAGATAGATAGATAGACAGATAAATAGATGTATATAAAGATAGATAGATAATCAGATAGATATATTATAGATAGACAGATAGATAGATTAATTGATAGAAAGATTGATTGATTGATTTATTGACATATAAATAGATAGATATAAAGATATATAGATAGACATTTAGAAAGGTATATAGATATATAGATAGATAAATAGTCATATATAAAGACAAATATATAGATAGATTATTAGATAGATAGATAGACAAATAGATATATACATAGATAGATAGATAGATAGATATAAAGAGAGATTAATATACATATTTATAAAAAGATAGATAGACATATTGATAGATAGATAGATTGATTGATTGATGAGTAGTTTGATTTAAGTAAAGAAGCAGCTCTCGGCGAAAAACCCTTGCTCTCGGCGAAAACTCGGCGAAAACTCGGCGAAAAATCGGCGAAACCTCTCCTGTGGTTTTCTCTAGATTTTCTCTCTTGCAATTTATTTTAAATAAACTGTTATGTGAATTGCTTCGTGAATTGCTGTTTGATTTAAGTTCTCTCGCATTTTCTCTAACGTTTTTATCTTACGAATATCTTGAATAATCTGTTAATATGGATTGTTGAGTGAACTATCGTGTAAATTGCTTCGTGAATTGCTGTTGATGTTATATTTGCAAAGTGTTATTATGTGTAACTGCTAGTTTTATGTAACGAAATGCTCCTTTGTTCTTTCGTGATTTTACGAATATAAATAAAAAGGAAAATTGTTATGGGCATGAAGCTATATGGGCGAACAGGAATAACAACATCTATAAGAAATATTAAGCTAAATTAGAAGCCGGAAGCCTTGGTTCTCATGCGAAAATCCTCTCACGATTTTCCTGTTTTCTTTCTTGTGATAATCTGGAGTAATCTGTTATGCAAATAGTTGAGTGATTTATTGAGCAAATTGCTTCATGAATATTGTTAGATAGTGTAGAGTTTATGTGTAACTGCTAGATTGTGCAACTAAGAAGGAAGAACACTCCACTTCTATTCAAACCAAGCCCAACTCAAGGTGAGTATGGAAAAATCTGACTTATTATTAAATAATAAGTCTTTTGCCTCGATGGTAAAGGCAACCGTGCCGATTTCAAGAATTCAAGGGAACAAAAACGGGCTCCCGGCCATCATCTTCTCTGCTGAGGAAACTCGAAGGCTCTTAGAACCTTTCGATTATACACTCGTTGGTAAGTTCTCTCACGTTAGGCCTCGTGCGATTGGAGTTTAGAAATTCATCGACAATTTGAAGCTCAAGGGGAAGGTGAAATTTGCTAATTTTGATGCAAAGCATGTCGTGCTCCAATGCTCGCTACTGGAAGATCAATATCGTCTATGGCAGCGCGGATTATGGCAAGTTGATGGCTTCCCCATGCGTATACTGAAGTGGACAAAGGAGTTCACTCCTCTTGAAGAGCCGCCTATAGCCCCGGTATGATTTACATTGCCTTTTCTGCCACTTCATCTTTTCTCCGAAACATCTCTCTATGCAATTTCATCATGTTTGGGTAAGCCCATGTTACGAGATGAAGCCACGAGAACCATGTCAAGGCCGAATAAAGCACGTATATGTGTCGAGCTAAATCTCTTAACTAAACCGCCTGACAAAGTATGGATAGGTAGTGGTGAAGGGGAACAGGCCGAGGGGTTTTGGCAAGCTGTCATCCCCGAAAGTCTTCCTCCATACTGTACAAAGTGTAAGAGGCTCGGGCATGAAAATTTATCGTGCAAGGTGGGGAAGGAAGAGAATAATAACGGGCAGCAGAATGAGGGAGGAGGTAGGAAGGGGATGCAATGGGTAAGGAAAGATGAGGCATCATTTCTCAAACAAAATGTCCAGCCGAAGGGAGATCTGAACAATGGTATAATTCCAAGCATCCCACCAGATTATTCAAATATTACCCAAGAAGAAGGAACCTTGAAAGAGCCTAACTTGGGGATAGAGAATGAGGTTAGCTTAAAAAAAGGATGGGAGGAGGTAAAACACAAGAGAAAATATAAAAAAACATCTAAAACAAGAATTGTATTGAAAGAAAGACCTGATGATGATGCGTGGATAGACGAGGATCTCCTGGATTTTCCTGAAGAAGATTAGGTAATTTTCAGTTGCCCTTCAATTCATAATGAAGAATCTCAAGAAGAGCCTGAGACGAAAGCAAAGGATGATATATATATTTATAATGAAGATTGGGGGAATCTTTCAAGAACCCAATCCATGGAGGCCCTAAAGCAAATGGCCATGGTGCTTGGAAAACAGGTAAAATATAAGGAGATTAGGTATGAAATTCCTCACACTCCTAAAACAGTAAGAAACACAAAAAAATATGCTAACAGCTCTTATGAATCTAAGCGCACAACTCGAGCCCAAGCTAAATTAGTTTTTAATGGATAGATGCCTATATTGGAATGTTAGGGGGGTAGCTAATAGCCCCACGATAAATAGATTAAGACTTTTGATTAAAGAACATAAAATATCACTACTGATTATTGTAGAACCAATGGTTCTGCAAGATCAACTAAATAAATATAGAGAAATTTTAGGATTTAATAAGGCGCATGCTAATCAAAATAGTAAACTTTGGATTTTATGGCATAATAATTTGAAAATTGAAATAATAAAAGATACTGAACAAATAGTACATTTCAAATTAGATAAGAGCACAAACCAAATAATCTCAGCAGTTTATGCAAAAAATGACAAACAATCTAGGTTGGCTTTATGGGAAGAAATGAAAGATATAGCAATTAGAAATATTCCTTGGATTATAGGAGGCGACTTTAACATAATTAGAAGCCCTCTAGAAAAGAAGGGTGGAAAACCACCGGATAAGGTAGCCATGAAACAATTTAATGACACAATAGCCATTACTAATCTAATGGAAATTGATTTCACTGGTTCGAGATATACCTGGTGCAACAATTGGAAAAAAAGAGGAGTTATCTGGGCTCGACTGGATAGGATAATGTGTAACACCAAGTGGGTTACCTCACAAGGGATTACGGGGCTTAGACACCTAAATAGAACTTGCTCCGACCATAGCCCCCTGCTTATCACGATTCAAAGTAACCAGGGTAATACATCTAATTTTAAATTTCAAAATATGTGGGTAAAGCATGCGAGCTTTGCAGGACTTGTCAGAGAGTCTTGGAAAGAACCAGCAGAGGAAAAACCGATACAATTTCTATCAATTAAACTTCTGAGGCTAAAAGCTTGTTTAAAAACATGGAATAAAGAGGTTTTTGGAAAATTAAACCAGGAGCTAAAAAAATTAGAAGAAAAAGTAGCCAAGCTGGAGGAAGATTTTGACTCCACGAATAACAATGAAACTCGAATAAAATTAAGTAAGGCTAAAGGAGAACTGAGATTGAAATTGCACATGGAAGAAATTTATTGGAAACAACGAGCAAAAATAAAATGGTTAAAAGATGGTGATCGCAATACTAAATTTTTTTATAATATGTCTAAAATAAAATCTCAAAAAAATAAAATTAAAGGACTAAAAAATAAAGAAGGAAAATGGGTAGAAGATGAAAAGGAAATAGGTGCTCTCTTTAAAAATTTCTTTGAAAATCAACTATGTAGTCAGTCATGTAGGACAGATAATTCTCTAATGCAAGAGATTTGGGCGACCATTACGGAAGATCAAAATCAATTAATGGAATTGATCCCAGAAGAACCTGAAGTCAAGGAAGCTGTCTTCAGTCTGGATAAAGATAGTGCTGCAGGACCAGATGGTTGGAATAATTATTTTTATCAGGTAAACTGGAATATGATTAAAACTGAGCTAGTCCCTGCAATTGCAAGTTTTTTTGTAGGTGCGGAAATCCCAAAATCATGGGCAAAATCTTATATAGTACTAATTCCAAAAAAAAGAATCACCACAGAAATGTGAGGATTATAGACCAATAAGTTTATGTAATGCTATGTATAAAATATTGGCCAAAATATTACAAAATTGGCTAAGTTTATTTTTACCTACAATAATATCTCAGGAATAAACGGGCTTTGTTAAAAATAGATTAATGATTGAAAATATAAAACTTGCATCAGAAATGATGAAAGAAATAAGAGGCAAATCTAGAGGAAAAAACTTAGTGGTCAAACTAGATCTATCGAAAGCCTTCGATAGAGTGGAATGGGATACCCTTTGCTTTGTGTTAAGAAGATTCGGCTTTTCTGAGCTGACCATAGATTTAATTTATAGATGTATATCAAGCACTTGGGTAAGAGTCCTGGTAAATGGTAAGTTAAGTGAGGAATTTAAACCAAATAAAAGCTTAAGGCAAGGGGATCCGTTATCCCCCCTTCTTTTTGATATCTATATAGAATTATTAATACGAAACTTGAATAAGAAAATATACGAAGGTAAAATAATACCATTCAGACAACCAAGGAATACACCCAGAATTGGTTGTTTAGCCTACGCAGATGACTTTATAATATTTACTAATGCTAGCATAAAGTCTTTAATGAATCTTATGGAACTTCTTCAAATATTTGAAAAAGAGACAGGCCAAATGATTAATAAAAGTAAATGTCAATTTATGCTTGCAAAAAATGCAAAACTAAAATTAGTAGATAAAATAAAAATATTATAGGTTTTGCGGAAATTAAAGGGGCATTAATGTATCTAGGTTGTCCGATATATGAGGGGAGGTTGAAGGAAGAATATCTAACTTACCTTCAAGACAAACTAAGAAAGAAAATAGCAGGATGGAAAGAAGAGTTCCTGGAATTTGGGGGTAGGATTACGCTGCTTTCACATGTATTACAAAGCACATTCACACACATATTATCAGTGATACATCCCCCCTAAAAAATTTATAAAAAAACTCGAATCAGAAATGCCTAACTTCTTATGGGGTAAAAAACAAGGCAGAAATAAACTACACTGGAAGGACTGGAAAAGTATTTGTTATCCGAAAGAGGAAGCAGGATTAGGTCTAATGAGCCTCCAGGACTCGGCAGCTGCCTGGGACTACAAAAGTTGGTGGAGACTTAAAGAAAGCGATAATCTATGGGCAAAATATATGCGGGTAAAATATTTAGATAATAAAAAAAAGACTTCTAAGAAAGCTTCGAACAGTTGGAAGTCAATGGAAAAACAAAAAGAGATTGTAGACTCACACTCTATATTAAAGAAGAGTGGCTGGAAATGGACGTTAACACCGCAAGGAAACTTTTCCCTCAAGTCGGCAAAAGATTTGGTCAGAAAGAAAAAACCGGTTCAAACTCTATTTAAATGGGTATGGCAAGAAAATATCCCGCAAAAAATGCGCTCCTTCACATGGAAGGCATTAATGAACTCTATACCGGTAGATAGAAATGTACAAAAGAAAGGGATAAACATGGCTTCAAGATGCGAATGCTGTTCACAAGCTGTTGAAACAACTGATCATTTGCTTTCTAATGGACCCATTGCAGCAGAAATATGGAGAGAGATGGAGGGGGAAAAAAGAATATGTAAAATAGACGATGGATTAATAGATAAAGTTAAAAAATGGGAAAAAGTAAACATAAAAAGCCCCGCCAGGAAATGGCTTAATCAGAAACTACCGCATCTAATTATTTTGTGCATTTGGAAATCTAGAAATAAAAGTAAATTTGAAAATATAAGGATGAATTTAACAGAAATTATAAAAGATATTAGAAAGGAGATATGTAATATATCAATAATAAAACCGATAGTAATATAGGAATTGAAACAAGAAAAGAAGCTTGAGAAAGAATGGGATCTCACATACAAAGTGTTAAAACAGCAATGGGCTAAATGTATACAGTGGAATGCTCCGTCGGTTGGCAAACTCTCACTTAATACGGATGGGAGCTTTAGCAGGGACACTTGAATAGCAGGAGGAGGTGGGGTAATAAGAGATCATACAGGGATAGTACAGAGAGCATTCACCAGATCTAGTAGGGCATCCTCGGCTTTAGAATCAGAAATTAGAGCATTAAAATCAGGATTAGAGATATGTAAGCAGCTAAACTTTATAAACATTGAAGTTCAGGTAGACTCAAAATTACTAGTTGATACAGTAATCAATAAGAAAATATTATGGAGGTATGAAGAGGATCTAGAAGTTATTCTTAGTCTTTTGGACGAACTGAAGGCCTCAATAATACATATATATAGAGAAGCTAATAATTTAGCGGAAAGTCTATCTAAAATAGGCACCACCAGAGGAGATAAAGATTACAATGAGAAATCCATGCCAAATAAACTAAAGGGAATAGTAAGTTTACATAAAATGGGTTTTCTTTATATTAGAACAAATAAACATACCACGAAGATATGACATAGTCTCATCTGTTTGCTGGATTGTGTGGGATTCCATCATTGCAGAGAATTTCTGTCTCACAATTAAATGGAATGGAAAAATGGAGATTGAGCCAAAATGGATATAAATATAGGAGATTCCATTGTAGGTTGTCAAAATGTCTGCATACTTAAAATATGATGGATACTTACAGAATGTTGATTTTCTGCATACTTAAAATTTCACAATTTTGGCAGAATGGTGGATAGCTAAATGATGGATAGCTAAACGGACAATATGTATTCTGTCTTTTCCTTGCAGAATGTTAAAGGGGAGAATTCGCTAATTCTGTGGAGCTTTCCTTATGTTGTATAAGTTTAATCAAGAATAAGGGTAGTAGGGTGTAAAATTCTGGTAGGCAAGGTCTTTGTTTTTTTGTTTTCTCTTTGGTTTTGTCATAGGTTCGACAGTGAATACACGAGGAAGGTAGATGGCTGGAATCATGGGAAGATTAGAGCCAAACGCATGGGGAAAAGGAGGGATAGAGGTCTGTCCACAAGGGCAGCACTAAGCTGCTGCTAAAGAGTCTCCAGTGAGGATGCTGCTGCTGTCTAAAACTTGTGAAAGAGCCTCCAGGGATGCTGATAGAACTGCTTCCATAAATATGCAGTGACAATATCAAATCTGTTGCTGTTTGTTTTGTTTTTTTTGTTTTCTCTTTGGTTTTGTTATAGGTTCGACAGTGAATACACGAGGAAGGTAGACGGCTGGAATCATGGGAAGATTAGAGCCAGATGCACGGGGAAAAGGAGGGATAGAGGTCTGTCCACAAGGGCAGCACTAAGCTGCTGCTAAAGAGTCTCCAGTGAGGATGCTGTAGCTGTCTAAAACATGTGAAAGAGCCTACAGGGATGCTGATAAAGCTGCTTCCATAAATATGCAGTGACAATTTCAAATAAAGAGCCTCTACTGAGTACATATCATGGAAAATCTGTTGCTATCTGTTGCAGCCAAAGTACATGTAGAGAGCTCCCTGTTGCTGCCTTGAGATCTCCTGCTATTGAGAAGAATATGCCCGCTGGTGTGGAAAGACTTCCTACTGTTCACGGTTATATAATAAGGAAGAATCAAACAGAGAGCGGTTACTGCTTCAACTAATCCTAAGAAAATGATAACTTCTTTGAATTATTGACTAGGGTATTGCTTTGTAAATAGTATGTCTTTTAAGTTTTCTGAAGCTGTAAAGGTTTTCCTCCGCCTACAAGTGAGGGATATGTTTACCTTAATAAATGATAAAAGCTTTCTTTAAAAAAAAGATAGATTGATTGATTCTTTTTAATATAATTATATATAAATTGATATACAAATTTTATTGACAGAATGATCAACAAATTGATAGAGAGATTGATAGACTATTTGATAGATAGATTGATAGACATAATGATAGATAGATAAATAAACAGACAAACTCATTGCGAGATAGATACATACATTCAAAGATAAGATAATTAGATAAATTGATAGACAGACTAATTGATTGAGTGATTTATAGATAGATATATAGATATACAGATAGATAGACAAACATATAGACAGACAGATTGATTGATTGATTGATTGATAGACAAGCAGATAGATAGATAGACAGATATATCGATAGATATCTAATTAAACAAATATATATATAAATAGATAGATAGATATATCAATAGACAATAGATAGACATATAGTAAGATAGATAGATAGACACATAGATAGATAGATATAAATAAATAAATAAATATATATATATATATACAAATAGATAGATAGATTGTTAGATAGATAAATAAATATATAGATAGATAGATTGATTGACAGATAGATATATATATAGATAATTAGATAGATAGATAGATAGATAAATAGATATATAGATAGATAGTTATATAAACAAATATATAGAAAAATAGATAGATAGTTATATAGATAGATAAATAGATAGACATATCGTTAGATAGATTGATAGGCACATAGATATATAGATAAATATATATACAAATAGATAGATAGATAGATTGATAGATTGATAGATAAATAGATAGATAGATAGATTGAGTGACAGATAGATATATAGATAGATAAATAGATAGATAGATAAATAGGGACATAGATAAAAAAATTGATAGGTATATAGATAGATAGATATATAAATAGATAGATAGAGAGATAAATAGATAGTTAGATAGAAAGATAGATAGATAAATAGTTATATTGATAAATATATAGACAAATTGATAGATAGGTAGATTGATTGATTGACAGATTTATAGATATATATACATATAGATAGTGAGATAGATTCACATATAGATAGATAGATTGATAGATAGATAGAAAGATAGATATATAGATAAGTAGATAGATAGATAGAGAGATATACATATAGATAGATAGATAGATATATTGATATGTAGATAGATTGATAGATAAATAGATTGATAGATATATAGATAGAATGATAGACATATAGATAGACCGATTAATACACAAAATAATAGATTGATTAATAGATTGATTGATATATAGATTTAAAAAAGATTGATAGACAAATTGATAGAGTCAATGATAGACAGATTGAAAGACAAATTGAATGATAGATAGATTGGCAGATAGATAGACAAATTGATAAAAAAATAGAAAGATAGATAGATAGACAGATAGAAAGATAGATAGATAGACAGATAGAAAGATAGATATATAGAAAGATTATTAGCCAAATAGATTGACAGATAGATAGACATATAGATAGATAAAAATATATTCGGATATATAGACATATAAATAGATAGAAAGATATACTAATAAATAAACATATGTTGATAGAAAGATTGATAGACATTTAGATAGAAAGATAGATTGATTGATAGATTGAGCGATCGATAGATACATAGATAGATAGATAGATAAAAAATAGATACATAGATAGATAGATAGATAGATAGACAGATTGATATACAAATATATAGATAAATATAAAGAAAGATTAATAGATAAATAGACAGATAGATAGTCAGATTGATAATTTGATTGAAAGTTAGATTGAAAGACATATTGATATATAGTTTGATAGCACAATTGAAACACATATTAATAGACAGATTGGTAAATATATTGAAAGATAGATATATTGATGGAATTATAAATAGATAGATAGATAGATAAATAGGCATTAACATAAATAGATAGATAGACAGATAGATAGATGGAAAATAAATATATACATAGATAGATAGACAAATAGATATGCAAAAAGATAGAAAGATAGATAGATAGATAGATAAACATATATATATACACAGATAGATTGAAAGATAGATTGAAAGATAGATTGACATATAGATAGTTAGCTAAATAGACACATAGACATATTGATAGATAAATAGATCGATCGATAGCTAAATAGATAGATAGATAGATAGTAATATGGAAATATAGACAAATATACAAATCGATAGTTATATAGATAGATAGATAGATAGATAGATTGATAGATAGATATGCAGATAGAAAGTCAAATAGACAGATAGTAATATGGAAATATTGATAGATAGATAAATAGATAGGTAAATATATAGATAGATAGATTGATAGCTAGATAGATAGATAGTCAATAGACAAATAGACATATAGATAAATTGACAGACAGACAGATAGATATATATATAGGTAGATAAATAGAAAGATAGATATATAGATAGATAGCCAGAAACATAGACATATAGATAGACAAATTAATAGACATAATAGACAGATTTTAGATAGATTGATAGAAAAATTGATAGAGTGCCTGATAGACATATTTATAGATAGATTGATAGGTAGAATGTAAGACTGATTGAAAGACCAATAGATAGATAGATAGTCAAATTGATAAAAAGGTAGATAGACTGATAATATAGAAAGATAAATAGATAGATTATTAGTCAGATAGATTGATAGATAGATAGAGAGATTGATTGAAAAATAGATAGATAGACATATATATAGTCATATAGATAAACATATAGATATATTGAAAGATAAATAGAATGATAGATGGATAAATATACTGATAGATAGACTGAAAGATAGACAAACACATAGATAGATAGATAGATAAATAAAAAGATTGTTAGAATGATAGATAGATAGATAAAAAATATAGATAGATAGATAAAAACATAGATAGCCAAATCGATAGGCAAATATATAAATAGAATAAAAATTAGAAAGGCAAATAGAAAGTCAGATTGATAATTAGATTCAAAGATAGATTGAGAAACATATTTATAGCCAAATTGATAGCCAAATTAATAGACAGATTAATAGGCAAATTGGTAGACAAATTGGTAGATAGATTGTTAGATATATTTATATATAGAAATATATACATATGGATAGTCAATTATATAGATAGATAGACAAATAGGTAAAAATGGATAGATAGATAGGAAGAAAGATAGATAGAAATATAGATAGAAAAATAGACTAATAGATAGATAGATAGATAAAAATATATAGATAAAGATAGACAAAAAAATAGACCGATAGATAGATAGATAACTAGATGCATAGACAGAAAGAAAAAAAGATAGATTGATTGATAAATAGACAGATAGATAGATAGACAGACAAATAGACAAATAGATAGATAGACAAATAGGCAGACATATTGAAAGAAATATAAATAGACGAATAAACTGATAGATAGACAAACATATAGATAGACATATAGATAAATAAATATACGAATAGAAAGACAAATAGATAGATAGACAGACAGATATACATACATATATTTATATATATACAATTAAAAAACATAGAGACATATAGATAGATAGACAGATCTAAAGAAAGAAAAATTGATAGTAAGATAGACATATAGATTGATAGGTAGATAGACAAAAGATAGATATACTAATATTTATATAGACAGATAGATAGATAGACAGATAAATAAATAGATAGAAAACTAGTTATACAAATAGATAGACAAATAGATAGATAGATAAATAGACAGACAGACAGATAGATAGATAAATCGATAGGCAGATTGATTGATTGATAAACAGATAGATAGACAGATAGATAAACATATAGATAGAAAGATACACAAACAAATTATAGATAGCTAGCTAGACTGATAGACATATAGATAGACATACATATAAAGAAATAGATATACTGATAGATAGACAAACAAATAGATAAATAGTTAGACAGAAATTATATAGATAAATAGACATAAAGATAGATATAAAGATAGACAGATACATAGACATATATACATGTAATTAGATAGTCAGATAGACAAAGCAATAGATAGAGAGATAGATAGAGAGATAGATAGACTGACAAATAGTTAGACAAATAGACCGACAGATACATATATAGATAGATTGACAAACAGATAGACACATAGATAGATAGATAGATAGATATACTTATATACATTCAAATAGATAGTCAGATAGACAAATAGATAGACAGATAGATTGTTAGATATATAGATTGAGAGACAAATATACTAATAAATAGATAAATAGACTGATATACAGATAGATCGATATACAAATAGTTTGAAAGATAGAATGATAGATAGAAGATAGATAAATAGACATAATGATATATAAATAGATAAATACATAGTCAAATTCATAAATAGGTAGATATACAAATAGTTAGAATGATATATAGATAGATAGACAGATCAGATAGATATATAGATAGATTGATATACAGATTAATAAATAGATAGATAGATAGACATAAAGATAAACAAATAGATAGATTAACAATTAATGAAACAGATAGACAGACATACAGATAGATTATTAGATAAATAGATACATAGATAGACAAATAGATAACATACATACTGATTAACAAATATACAGACAAATAAATAGACTGTTAAATAAATAGATAGACAAATAGATACATATATAGATAGATATATAGAAATATAGAAAAATAGGTAGATTATTAGAAATAAAGAAAGATAGATTGATTGATTGATAGTAGAGGTGTCAAACGGGCATGGCCAGCCCTGCCCAGCCCTTTTTTTTGAGCACTATTGTGCTTCCGTGCCCGGCCCGCCACGGTTTAAAAAAGCTGAGCCCGGCATGGCTCGAAGGCACGGCAGGCCGTGCCATGCCGCGCCCGAAAGGCAGAAAAAATTTTTTTTTTTAAATTTTTTAATATATTTAAAATTTTATATATTGTATAGTATTATATATTTTATTTTTGAAAATGTTAAAATTAAAATTTAATTAAATAAACAAAGTTTAATTTTTTTTTGTAATATTAAATTAGTTTAAATTTTATTATAATTATTAATTATATAATAAAGTTATTAATTTTTAAAAGAAAAATTAAAACATAAAAAAAAATAAATCAATACATTATGTTAGTAAAAATAAAAATTAAAAAAAAACATAAACAACACAAATGAAAAATTACCAATCATCCATTTGAAACCGAAGATCCGAACAAAACAAATTACAGTTTCAACACAATGTACAAACAAAGCATATAATCAATAAAAACAACATTGAAAGCAAAAAATAGTAGATCATAATCAATCGTCAATCGGCATATCATGAGAATGATCAGCCGCAACATCAAGATTAGTATCATATGGATCATCATCATCGGCAATCAACTTATCTGCCATCGTAGTGGATGTGGATGCGACTGTAGTGCTTTTCCCAGTCCCAGCTCCAGCACGATCATGGATGCTAAACATCGATTCCTCCAAATCCTTCAAACAAGCAAAGGCCTCAACCATATCTGGATGTAATCTCGATCTCCTATCCGAAATCACGTTCACTGCAACAGAAAAAGCAGACTCCGATGCTACGCTCGACACCAGAGGAGTCAGTAGATCCCATGCCATCCTAGATAGCACGGGAAAGGTGGACTCATATAATTTTCACCACTATAATAAATCAAGATTCTTAGTATCAGAATGTGATAGGATTGAGCAGTAATCGGTATCTAAGTACCGAGACAGCTCGCTCCTATGTGATGGTTCACCCCTATGTTTCCCCCTCACTAGCTGAATGGAAAAATCATCATCTCCGAATAAGGTATCAGTGTCCGTAATCACAGTCTCACTACTACCACCACCATACCTAGTATCGTAGTATGTGAACAAGTCAGTCAATTTTTCGTGAATGAACCCATCAGGTGGCTCTTCCAGGTTCATGCACGAGGAAATGTAAGTCAGGGTGTTTTCTACCTTTTCCACCTTAACCCTAGGGTCTATGCATGCAGCTAGGCAATAAAGAGATGGAACGGTGGACCAGTACTTCAAGTACTTGGTCTCCATCTTTGCAACCATATGGCTAAGCGTCGGGTCAGCTCGATACTTCCTAAACATGCTACTAATGTTGCATATTCAACGGAGTGTAATGCAAGTGGTGGGCGTATAAACTGACGAACACATGTTCGACATGTCATAAAATATCTTCAGGAATTTCATAAATGAAATTCCTGAAGCCCAGTAAGTGTCATCAATAATAAGTTCGTCACTCTTACTATTGACGTAATCGGATATCACGTGTTCGTATCCAACACATGATTCTAACATCAGGTACGTGTAATTCCAACGATGTCTCACATCCGATTGGAATTTCTTCTTCTTAAGATTCGCAGACAAACAGAGACTACCAAACTCTTGTTGTCTGCGAGGAGTGCGAATATACTTTAGTGCATTATGTATATTATCCAACACGGGGGAACACACCTTCATACCCGCTTGAA
This sequence comes from Sapria himalayana, assembly GCA_029783825.1. Classification (NCBI taxonomy): domain Eukaryota; kingdom Viridiplantae; phylum Streptophyta; class Magnoliopsida; order Malpighiales; family Rafflesiaceae; genus Sapria; species Sapria himalayana. The sequence continues at coordinate 49,134 of JAREIK010014372.1, forward strand.
CAATCAGGTTAATCACGTGAAACATGCATCTGACATGAAAGATCTCTACTAATTGTGCATCTCTAATATTCCTAACAAACATATTGATCGCTACTCCATTATTAGAAATGTTATTGAATGTGACACTAAAAATTTTATTTTGAATTTTATATTCCCTAAAGATTTTCATCATACACTCAAAAATGGCCGGGCCATCATGAGGATGAAGAATTTCAGAGAATCCTAAAATTTTCTTATTGATTATCCAGTTAGAATCTACATAGTGGCTCGTGAGACATGCATAAGAAGAATCATCGTGACTTAACCATATATCGGACGTCACGGACACCACTCCACTATATGCCATAAATTCCTTAATTATTTTTTGTTTTTCTAACTTATATATCTTTAGTATGTTATTCCTAGATGTGGATCTAGGAATCCTACGATAGGCAGGCTGAAAATATGTCTGCATGATGTGCATTACCCTTGGATCTTCCAAAAATCTGATTGGAAGACCCATCAATGTGATGAGCATGGCCATGCTGTCCCTACCCAACTCACTAGAGTATATGAAGGGAGTAAACTTTGAGACTAGACTCGATCCAGTCTCAAAAAATGTAGTGCAAAGTTGGGTTTGCCTAGGATCAAATGGTCCATGTTTTTTTGTGCATAATTTGGCATGTCTTTTTAGGTGCCCAGTCCCAAACGAACTCTTACATGTTAAAAGTCTCATACGATATTTGCACTATGCCATTTTTTGTTCCTCACCCCTAATATTTTTTCGTGTTATTATTTTAAAATGAGTCCAAACTATAGAAGTTCTCCTAGTTTTTTGTTTTTTAGAACTCTGGTTGAGACGACTGGAGAAACCAAAGTTTCAACAGCCTTAGACCTCTGTTTAATATTTTCATTTTCTAAATTTAAATGTGTCAGGTGTATTTGTCATTTTTATGATTTTTATTTTTCCTAATTTTGGTTTAGAGAGAGAAACTATAGAGAGAGAATGTAAAAAATCATAAAATAAATTACCCGGTAAAAGCAATGAGGTCGGTCACATGAATGGTGCACTGCAGTCAAGCTCTAATATTCAAAATTCAATTCGAGTTTTATGAAAATTCAAGCTAAAAGCCAAAATCGCGAGGCTCGAGAAAGAGAAGAAAGGTTTTTGAGAGAGAAAGATAAAGATTTGAGAGAATTTATGTTTTTGAAAATCATAAATGTTAAAGAGAGGGGGGTAGAATTTATGGATTAAAGATATTTATTTTTTATAAAAAAAGATAAATTTTTATATTTTTTTGAATTTTTATTAATTATTTAGGGGGCAGAATCATGAGGATTGTTAGATTATGCCCCCTAGCCGTTGGAGGCGAATCCAACGGCTGAAAATAAATATTATTAGTATTTTTTAATTTTTTTCCCGTTGGGGACTTGGGTGAATAGGATAGGTTAGAGGTGTTTGGGTCGGTTCGAGGCAAAGGGCCTCGTGGAAGGAAGTGGGTTGGGACCGAGGGTCGGGTCCAATCAGACCCAACCCGTGGTCTTTTTTGCTGAAGGGGCCGGGCGCCACGTAGGTCTTTGGCGGGGGTAGCCTGTGCCATGTAGTCAGCAGGCTCGCTCGACCGCGCAAGTGAAACCAGCATGGGAAGAACCCGTGCCGGTGGCTGTGCCACGGGCCAAACTGTGTCGGGTCAGGCACGACGCGACACGACATGCCTCGTGCCTAACCCGGGCACGACACGGGACCGTGCATGGTTTTTTATCGTGTAGGGCCGGCCAAGGTACGACTGAACCGTGCCGTGCCTCGTGACGGGCCGGGCCGGCCCGGCCTAGTTGACACCTCTAATTTATAGTTACAGAGATATATAGACAGATTGATAAATTGGTTGAGAGAAAGATAGATAGACAAATAAATCAGCACATAGATAGATACAAAGATAGAAATATAAACAAATATATAGATAGATGGAAAGAAAGATAGATAGATAGACTGACCAATAGACATACAAATAGCAAGAAAGATTGATTAATAGATAGGCAGATCTATAAACATATAGATAGATAGAGATATAGATAGATTTATAAATAGACAAATAGATACAAAGATTGATAATTTGATTGATATATCAATTGATAGTCATAATGATATGCATATTGATAGACAAATTGATTGGCAGATTGATATATAGATTCATAGACAAATAGTTAGATAGATTGATAGACAAATATATAGATAAATAGATAGAGAGATAGAAAGATATACAAATAGATAGGTAGATAAAGAGACATGGATATTGAGATATAGATAGATTGATAGATAGATAGATAAAAATATAGAAAGATATATAGACAGACAGATAGATAGATAGATTGAAAGATATCGAAATTCATAAACAAAAAGATAGATAGATAGTTAGATCAAAAGATAGATAGAAATATAAAGAGATAGATATATTGACAGACAGATAGAGAGGTAGATATTTTGACAGATAGACAAATAGGTAGAAAGACATATATATAGATAGACAAATCGCATAATAAATGGCATAATAAATGGCATAATAAATGGCATAATAAATGGCACATATTGATTATATTATCATTTATGGTTAACATCCACTAGCTTATACTCCGGATAAATCTTTGTAACCACATTTCATGTATGATCAAACCACTCACACGTCACACTTTAATAATACAATCTTATTATTTTTGAGTCCAGGATACTCTAACTCAAAAACTTCAGCAAGTTGACCATAATAATCAATCTCTTCTTCACTATAACTAGAGTCTTTAATGTATACGCCACTATTCATAGTTGCTTTAGAAGAACCATATCTAATTTTGTGAAATTTATATCCATTGATAAAAGACACAGGAGATGTTGTCACATATCTAAACGGGCCTTTAATTTGATTCTAAATGAATATGTTGGAATCTCCATTTGAAGGAGAATTTGCCTGTTGCTTAAATTAAACAAATGATGTTAACAACTAAAAGATATTAATAAATCAATTAATTCAAAAAATTGAAACTTAATAATTCTCACATAGTTTTTGAACTAATTCGCAAATTTTGTTTCTAGCATTTAATCGACATCATGGAAGGAAATGGTTGGTTTTCTATGTTTTAACTGCTCAACATAAACACTACACAAATATAAATAGAGAGAGAATAATGTATATCAATTTTTAATTATGTCTATTAAGGACAAAATTAAACTATGATTAAATCTACAACCATGTTGGGTATACATACTCAATATATGGTGCAACCTACTCACAATTAAGTAAAACATAGCTTAGAGTTGCTTTGTACTCTTCATCTATCATACATCTTTTCTTTGCTCTTTTAAATGCTCTTCTAGGGTGCTTGAAGATAGATAGTTTGTCCACATATTCATCTTCTACAAGCACATGATCTTCATTATTACGAGGCACATTTCTATTTTTTGTATTGACATGATCCTCAAAATAATAAGAACAAAAAGATGATGCTTCTTCTACTAAATATGCATTGTAAATTAAACCTTCAACTTTTGACTTGTTTCTAAGATTCAATTTCAACTTATGAAGATACCTACAACCATTATGTTTGATTTCAATTAAATCAAATTACAATATTAATTTATGCTTTAAATAATAAAACATAGCTACTTATAGTTATTTATCTTTCAAAATGATGCATCCACCTATATTGCACTAGCCAGGCTATCCTTGCTTAATATGACAAATGGACTGATAAATGCTCCATTGAGTGAAAAAATCTCTGTGGGAATATCCATTCAAGCTTACAAAGAATGAGAGGATGTCATTCTCCAGTCTCACCATGTCATCTATTTTGATTGTGATTGCAGTTTGCTGTTTGAAGAAGAAACAAAGGTTTATAAGGACCTTCCAAACACTTAGGAGAAGTAATTCATAGAAAGCAATTGGTAAATCTATACATAAATTCATGATAGTCTTTGCTTTTCATTCCAAATAACTTAAGATTCTCATTATCCATGCATCTGCCCATTTTTGAGATATATCCATTAGAAATTTCAAAATTTTAACCAATTCACAGAATGTCTGTCTTGCCTTCTTATCAAGTGTGTAACAAGCTTTAGGGAATTTTCTTGTAGCCTCGTTTAGTTTCAATTTAGGATGCCAATAGTAATAATTAACTTTTGTTTTGATTTTAAAGTGTCCTTTGTTTTTCTCTCTACATTATGGATAGTGTTGAAAACATTGTCAAATAGATTTTTTTCAATATGCATCACAACCAAGATGTGATGGATTAAATTAGACTTCCAATAAGGCAAGTCCCAAAAAATATTGAGTTTTCTCCAGCCAAATATTTTGCATATTGGTCCATTAGTTCTAGTAACATCCATTTTAGTTACCTTCTTCAGACCCAAACTCTGAATCTCTGTCAAGATATCTTTTAATGAACCAACAACTAGAACAATATTATCAATATTTTATTTTTTTGAAATGTAGTTCTATTTTTTCGAAATGAATGATTTGTAGGTAGAAACTTATGATAGTTATCAAACCATGATTGATTACCACAGAATTTGAGGGTAAATGCATCAGACATTTCTATGTAATACAAAAGCTAGGTTCCTACTATCTGCTCTCAAAGCCAGTACTCCAACCAGACAATATTGTATATACGGAAAAATCACTTGCCATCCACATAAGGGTTTCCTGCATAATGAAATTTTGCTTCTTTGAGATGTCATATGTATTCAAGCCACCATCCCACAAATTTTTTAACTCTGTTATAAAAGGCTATAAGAAAACATCCGACATTTCTTTCGGATTTTTTGGCCCTGGAATCAATATTGACAGAAACATATATTGCTCCTTTATACACAACCATGTAGGAAAATTATAATGTGCCGCTATCACTAGCCATGTTGAATACTATTGTACAGATTGGCCAAAAGGCTGAAACCATCAGTGTAGAGACCCAATCTCATATTTTGACTTTCAACTAAAAAATCTTGATTTATATGATTAAAATGCTTTCAAGCTAGTGAATTTGATGGATGACGCATCACCCCTTCTTTAACCTAATGCTCAGAATGCCACCTCATATCATGTTTAGTAGCATTTGATGCATATAGTCTCTACAATTGAGGAATTAAAGGAAAGTAATACATCTTCTAAAATACAACTTTCATCTTTTGCCACATATCTACAAAAAGAAGTAGCTTCTTAAACTGAGGTTGATCACAAAACTTACAGCTAATTAAAATACTATCACTACCCAAATATAACTTACATCCATTGTAACAACAATCAATTTTTTCAACTATTACCCCCATACCTCATAGTAATTTCTTAGTGCTGTAAAGGTTATTAGTGACCAATTTATTATTTGGAATAATCTCATTCATGAGTTCTATCACCTTATCAAATAATTTATAAGACATATGATTTTCTAATTTATTGCTCATAAGTCGAGCCACAAGTGACAATTACAAATATATTTTACAATTAGGCAACAAATCATTTTTTATAACTTTAAGCATATCAAAAAATTTCTGAGCTTTAGGATTAGGCGGTTCATCCATGTAATCCATATTGAAGTCACCATCAGCAGCTTCCATGGACATTCTATGGTATGTGTTTGATGCTTCTTCACTACATGCATATGATTCTTTACCCTCATTTCAGTCAATGTTCAAAGTCATTATACTTTCCCCATGAAAAATCCAAACAAAATAATTTGGTACAAAGCCATATTTAACCACTTGGCATCTTATAGTGTTTTCATCACGAAATAACATATTTTTAGACTTGTAGTTATTACTTGGACACTTAATTTTATTTCCTTCCATCCATCTCAGTCGACTACATGCAAAGTTGATGAAAGTTCCTAGCCCACGCAAAAAATCTTGATTTAAAATTCCAATCATAAAACTTTTGTGCATCCACTGATTATCTGAACTCATTTTACTTTGTTTTATTTGAAAATAATAATGCTCAATCATAATTCTAAATGAAACATACAATGAATTCAAATAATACTAATAATTAAATAAAATTACTTACAGATGAATATGCAAAGATAAAATACCATGAATATTGAGGTAATGCATTTGTAGAATCTACATGAAGAAACAAAGCATTTATTAGCACACTTAAGATTAAATGATATCATGCTATTACTAGTTGAAGGGATCAAACCACGTGCACGTGGATGGACATGAAAGGGAAGTAAAAAAGAAAGGAATTGAAAGTTTGAAGGAGTAAGCTTCTCACTTCTCAATGAAGATCAAAGAGAAAAATTTCTTCTGTGATTCTACTCAATTTTTGAATATAATAATAAAAAATAATGACAAAAATTAATGGAATGAAGATCTAATTCCAAGAACTCTTGGAAAATGAATTAATAAAGAATTCAGACATGAACAAAGATAAATTTCGACTACAAAACATATCATACAAAGTATTCAACTAGGAAATATAGATGTGAAGCAAGCTACAATTACAGATTCCTAGCATTATGAATATAGACATTTTAGAGATACAAAGAATTACAGATATTAAAATTAACATAATATAGGAACACTTATATAACTATAAGAAAATTTGACAGATAAGTGAATAGATGATACATGTTTACTTATTGTGTTTATATGCATAATAATTGTATGCATAATGCGTTTTTGCATAATATGTTCATGTATAAATAGATGATGCATAACATTTTAATGCATGAACATGTTTTTATTCATAACATGTTGATGCATAAACAATATGCATAACATTTTTCTATATGCATAAACATGAAATACTTTTAACATGATACTATGCATAATGTGTTATTATGCATACAAATATGTTTTTGCTTAAACACATTATGCATAACATTTTTATGCATAATATTTATGCATAAATAAGTTATGCACATCATTTCATGTATAAATATGTGTTTGAGCATTACAACTTTATGCATAAATAAATATAATTTATTATCTAATAATAGAAGGGTAATTATGGGTTTTAGATTTTGGGAAAAAAAATGACCCAAATCATAAAATAATTTTGATTTGGGTCCCTAGATTTGGGTCCCTAAATCTATATATCTATATATCAATAAGTCAATCTATCTGTCTATCTATTTGTGTATATTTTTATTTATCTATCTATCTATATGTCTATCTATCATTATTTCAATCTATCAATAAATCTATTTAAATTTTTCTATATATATGTCTATCTTTTTATCTTTCTATCTTTCTATCTATCTATATATCTATCTATCTATCTATTTGTCTATCTATCTACACGTCTATCTATTCTTCTATTAAATATCTAGGTTTGTCAATTTATCTATCTGCCTATTTGTATATCTATCTATTAATTTATTTCTATCTATCTATCTATCTATTTTTCTACTAATTTATCTAACTATCTATTTGTTTGTCTATCTAACTATCTTCCAATTTTTTGTTTATTTATCTATCTATCTATATATCTATATGTCGATCTATTTGTTGATCTATCTAACTATCTATTTATCTATCTATTTATCTATCTATCTATATTTTATCTATATATTTATCTGTCTATTTTACTATTTATCTATCTATCTTTCTCTCTATCTATCTTTTTATTATTCTTTGTATCTATCTATCTATCTATTTGTCTATCTATCAATTTGTCTATATATCTATATGTCTATCTGTCTCTCTATCAATCTATCTTAATTTGTCTAAAAATCTATCTATTAATCAATATATTAATCTTTCAATTAATCTATGAGTCTGTCAATATATAAATATATATCTATCTATTTGCCTATATATTTATCTATCATTCTATCTATTTTTCTATTTTTCTTTCTGTCTATCTATTTGTCTCTCTATTCATCTATCTGTCAATATGTATATCTATCAATCTATCATTCTACTGATCAACATACTGCTTATTTGCAAATATTCATATCTATATATTTGTGTATCTATCTATCCTTCTATCTATATATCTATTAATATGTCTATCTATCTATCTATCTATCGATCTATATGTCTGTCTTTATGTCTATCAATTTATAGTTTAATTTTTCTTTAATCAATCTAATAATCAAACTATAAATCATTCAATCAATCAATTTATCTATCTATTAATAAATCTTTCTATCGATTTTTCTATCTATAAGTCTCTTAATCTATCTATTATTGAACTATTTTTTTTATTTATGTATTTGTCTATCTATCTATCTATTTATCTATCTATCTATCTATTTGACTATCTATCTGTCTATCTACCTATTTATCTATTTATCTTCTATCTATCTATATATCTATCTATCTAACTATATATATTTCTAAATATCTTTCTATCTTTCAATCTATCTGTCTATATATTTATCTATCTATCTATCTGTTGATCTTTTTTTCGAGATATCTATCTATTTATCTATTTATCAATATGTCTATATATATATATCTTTCTTTCTATATTTTTATATATCTATCTGTGTGTCTATCTATCTTTTAATTTTTTTATTTATATATCTTTCTATATATTAATCTGTATATCAATCTGTCTATCTCTTTAACTATCTATTTGTCAATATATATATATATATTTATCTATATTTCTATCTATCTATATGTCTATCTTTTTGTCTATTTATTTTTTATCTATCTTTCTGTATATTTATCTATCTTAATACCTATCTATTCGTCTATCTATCTATCTATCATTCTATCTATCAAACTATCTACCTATCTATTTATTTATCTATCTTTCTATCTATCAATTTGTGTATATATCTATATATATACACTTGTCTATTAATATTTCTATTTAACTGAGAATCTATCTATCAATCTTTCTATCTAACTATCTATCTATCTAATTATCTGTCTATCTATTTATCTTTGTTTGTATCTATCAATCTATATGTTAAATTATCTGTCTATCTATCTATTTATATATGTATATGTATGACTATCTATCTATGTATCTATTAATCTATCTATCTATATATCTATTTGTTTATCTATCTGTCAAAATATCTATCATTATATCTATCTATAAATCTATATATCTATTTATCTATCTATCTATCTATCAGTCAGTCTATCAATCTTTCTATCAATCTTTCAATCTATTGAACGTTCAATCTATCAATAAATCTTTCTATCAATCTATCTAAATAATTATATATCTATTTTTCTATCAAATTATCTATATATCTATATATCTATCTATAATTTTTCTATCGGTATATCTATGTATCTATTTGTTTATCTATCTATCTATCTATTTATCTATCTGTGTATCTATCTCTCTATATATTTGTATATTTATCTATACATCTATCTGCTTATCTATATGTCTATTAATCAATTTATCTATTAATTTTCTATCAATTTTTCTATCGATCTATCTATTTATCTATCTATCTACTATCTATTTGTTTATCAATCTATCTATCAATCTATCTAACAATATGTCTATCAAACAAACTATCAGTCTACCAGTTTATTAGTTTATCAATTTGTCAAATAATCTATCTGTTTATCTGTCTATGTGTCTATCTATCTATCTATTTCTTTATCTAACTAACTCTCTATCTCAATATCTTTCGATCACTCTATCTCCCTCTATCTTTTTATCTTTCTATTTATCTATATCTCTATCTATCTATCTCTAAATCTTTTTTATTTCTCTTTCTCTCTATTTATTTCTCTCTCTATCTATCTATATCTTTATCTCTATATCTCTCTATCTTTCTATATACATATCTCTCTTTTTATCTATCTTCCTATCTTTCTATCTCTCTATCTAATATATCTATATCTCTCTATCTCTCTCTATATCTGTATATCTCTATCTTTCTATCTCTTTATCTCTATATCTCTCTATCTCTCAAAGTCTCTATCTCTCTTTTTCTATATCTCATACATCTCTATCTCTCTACATCTTTATCTCTCTGTCTCTCTGCCTACTTACCTAACTATCTAGCTACATACCTACCATGATATCTATCTATCTATCTCTTTATCTATCTCTCTATTTTTCTATATGTATTTCCATCTATCTTTTTATCTCTCTATCTCTTATTTTCTCTATTTGTCTATCTAACTATCTATCTATCTATGTATCTATCTGCTGTCTATCTGTCTATCTGTCTATCTATCTATCTAATTCTTTTTCTATCTATCTATCTATTGTTTATCTATATATCTGTCTATCTATTATATGTCTATTTGTCTATCTGTCTATATTTTTATTTATATATCTATATATCTATCTATCTTTCTTTATATCTATCTATTTGTCAAAATGTCTATCTATCTACTTGTCTATCTATCTATATTTTTGTCAAATTGTATATCTATTTGTATTTCTTTTTATAAATCTATTTGTCTATATGTCTATCTGTCTATCTATCTATATGTGTCTTTTTGACTATCTATCTATCTAATGATCTCTCTATCTATATTTCTATAAATCTCTCTTTCTATTTGTCTATCTCTCTCTTAGTCTATATGTGTATCTGCAATTTGTCTTTCTATTTATATGTTTTCTATCATTCTGTCAGTCTTTCAATATATTAGTCTATTAGTTTGTTAATTTGTCAATATATCTATAGATCTATCTATCTCTTCATCTATCTATCTATCTCTTTATATATTCTCTCTATCAATCCATCTCTTTATATATTCTCTCTATCAATATATCTCTTTATATCTCTATTTCACTTTCTATCTATCTAACTCACTCACACACATCTCTCTGTCTATATCTTTATCTCTTCATATCATTATCTCTCTATTTCTCCATCTCTCTTTATCTCTATATTTTCCCCTCTATCTCTCTTCCTCTCTATCTCTATACCTATTTATCTCTTTATCTCTCTACCTAACTACCTAGCTACCTACCTACCAATATATTTGTCTATCTATCTATATGTTTACCTATCTATATGTCTATTTGTATATCTTTCTATATGTCCATTCTTTATCTATCTATCTGTGTAATAGTCTATCATTCTATCAATCTCTCTGTCTCACCATCGATCTCTCAATCTTTCTCAATATATTTCTATCTATCACTTTATCTCTCAATTTCTCAATCTCTCTCTAGCTATCTGCCTATCTGTCTGTCTATCTATCTGTCTATCTGTCAATATGTCTATATATCTATCTATATTTCTATCTATCTATCTGTCTATCTATCTATCTATCTGTCTATCTATTTATCTATCTATGTATTCATCTATCAATCTATCTGTTTATATGTCTAACTATCTATATGTATATCTATCTTTGTGTATATCTATTTATCTATCTATATGTCTATTTGTTTATATGTCTTTCTATCTATATGTTTATCTATCTATCTATATATATATCTATCTATTAATCTATCTATCTATCTCTCTATTTATCTGCCTATATATCATTCTATCTATGTGTCTAACTATCTATCTATATATCTTTCTATCTATCTTTCTATCTATTTGTCTAATTGTCTATCTATAAATCTATATATCTATCAGCCTAAATGTCTAAATGTCTTTTTGTCTATCAAACTATCTATCTATCTATCTATATATCAGTCTAACTATATATTATTCGATATATCTATCGGACTATTTGTCTATCTATCTATTTATTTATCTATTTATCTAGTTCTCTATCTTTCTATTTGTTTATCTATTTATTTGTATATATGTCTATTTGTATATCTATCTACCTATCTTTATTTATATTTATATATATTTCTATCTATCTATATGTCAGTATATATATATATTTATTTGTCTATCTATTGATCTATCTAATTATCTATCAGTCTATTAGTTTATCTATCTATATCTATATTTTTGACTATCTATCTATCTATTTATATATTTATCTATTTGTGTGTGTTTATCTACCTATCTATCTATGTGTCTATCTGGATATATATCTCTATGCTATTTGAGTATTGTCTATTTATCTATCTGTCAATTATTTTTCTATCTTTTTGTCTATCTGTCTATCTATCTATCAGACTATCTGTATATATATATAATTTTCAATCAATCTATCTATTGTCTATCTGTGTATCTATAAATCTATTAATCTATATATCTATGTATCTATATATCTATCTTTCTATCTAGCGATCTTACTTTATATTTACATATCTATCTAATAATCTATATGTGTTTTGTCCATTAGTGTATTATTCATTAGTCTATCTATCTATTTCCCTATCTTTATATGTATTTATCTATCTATTTATCTATTAGACTTTTTGCCTATCTATCTATTTATCTATCTTTTTATTTGGCTAAATACCTATCTATCAATATGAATATATGTCTGTCTGTCTATCTATTTATATACCTTTCTATTTATATGTATATCTATCTATGTATCTATCTATCAATCTTTCTATCTGTCAGTTGATTTGTCTATATGTATATCTAAATATTTATCTATAATCTATTTGTTTATCTATCTATCTATATATTTGTCTGTCTGTCTGTCTATTTGTCTATCTATCTATTTGTTTATTTTTCTATAAGTCTATCTATCTATCTGTTTATCAATCAATAAGCCAATCTATCTATCAGTCTAACTATTTAACTATCTAAAATTTTTTTATTCTATCTATATTTTTGTCAAGCTAGCAATCTTTCTATCTATCAGTCTATTTTTATAAATGTATATCTATGTATTTATCTATCTATATATTTATCTATCTATCTATATATTATTTATTTAATTATTTATTTATCTATCTTTTTGTGTATTAGAATATATGACAATTTATCTATCAGTATATCTAGCTATCTATTTATATATCAATGTGTCTATCTGCCTAGCTACCATTCTTCCAATTTGTGTTCATGTCTAAATATCTATCTATCTATGTATCTATGTATTTATCTATCTATCAAACTTTCTATCTATCTATCTATCTATATATCTATCTGTATATCTATCTATCTCTTTATATGTCTATTTGTCAATAATTTTCACTCTATCTATATGAATATGTTTATCAATCTATATGTCTATGTGTCTATCTCTATTTCTCTCTATCTATCTATTTGTGTAGTTATATATCTTTCTATATATCTATCTATATATCTATCTATGTGTCTATCTTTTTATCTATCTATCTGTATATCTATTTATCTATCTATTTGTCTATTTATCAATCTACCTATCTGTCTATCTGTCAATTTTTCCATCTATTTACCTATATATATGTTTATATGGCTATTTATCTAACTAGCTATCTATCTAATTTTCTATTTGACTATCTGTAAAATCTATCTATTTGGCTATCTATCTAACTATATATCTATCTGTTTGTCTATTTATCGATTTGTCTATCTGTCTCTCTATCTAATTTTATATATATCTATCTATCTTTATATCTATTTATCTTTCTATCTATCTATATGTCTATCTATCTATATTTCTATTTGTATATCAATATGTTTATCTATCTATCAATCTATCTGTGTATCTAACTATTTGTGTATTTATCAATTTATTTGTCAATCTATTTATTTATCAATCTATCTTTCTTTCTTAGTTTCTATCTTTCTACCTATCTATCTATATGTCTATTTGTCTATCTATCTATATGTGTATCTATAAATCAGTCAATCTATAAATCTAAGTATCTATTTATCTACCTATCTCTATATTTGTCAATTTTTTAACTATGTATATGTCTATTTGTTAAACTATTTAACAATGGTTATATCTATCATTCTATCTAACCTTCTATAGTCTATCTCTTTATGTATCAATTTTTATATCTATATATCTAATTGTTTACCTGTCTATCTTTTTTTATGTGTTTATGTCTATCTATTTATCTTTCTTTCTTTCTATATATCTATTTATCTTTCTATCTTTCTATCTATTTATATATCTATCTATATATTAGTTAATATGCGTATCTATCTATATATCTATCTATCCTTCTATCTATTTTGATAAATATCTATCTATCTATCTATTTATCTATCTTTCTAAATGCCTATCTATCTATCTGTCTTTGTGTCTATCAGTTTATTTGTATATCTATTTATATATCTACTTATCTATCTATCTATTTATTTGTCTATCTATCTATCTATCTGTATAACTTTTGAATTATTCTATCTATATTTGACTATCTATATATTAGTATATCTATCTTTTTACGTATTGTTTATCTATCTATATGTGTGTCTATTAATTTGTCAATCTATAAATCTATGTATGTATGTATGTGTGTATGTATCTATCTGTCTATCTTTCTATTTCTTTAACTATATAACAATGTTTCTATCTATAAGTCTATTAGTCATTAGTATATCTAGCTATCTATCTTTATGTCTATCTGTCTATCTATCTATATGTCTATCTATATACCTATCTATCTATCTATCTATATGTCTGTCTATCTGTCTATCTATTTATTTTCCTTTCCGACTATCTGGCTATCTATCAATGTGTCTATCTAACTTTCTACATATTTGCCTATATACATATATGTCTATATCTATTTTGTCAATCTTTCTATTAATCTAACTATAAAACAATCTTATTCTTTATCTATCTATCTATCTATGTCTGTCTGTCCATATTTATATATATATGCTTATTTTCCTATCTGTGTATTTGTATATCTAATTAACTATCTATATATCTATCAATCTATTTATCTATCTATATAGTTATCTATCTATCAATTTGTATATCTCTTTATTTATCTATCTGTCTATCTATAAGTTTATCTTTATGTGTATCGATCTAGTTGTCTATCTATCTTTTAGTTATTAGTCAATCTATATATCTATCTTTCTCACTATATGTCTTTATATTTATATTACAATTTTTCTATCAATCTATCTATTTTTCTATATATCAATTTGTCTATATGAAAATTTATCAAATATGTCTATGTGTCTATCTATCTATCTATCTGACTATCTATATATCTAACAGTCTATCTATTATTCAATAAGTCTATCTTTCTATCAGTCTTTTTATGTCTGTCTCTCTCTCTATTAGTCTATATGTCTATCTGTCAATCTATATATCTTTATATCTATCTATATGACTAAATCTTTATTGGTCTATCTATTTATCTAATGAACTCTATATATATCTATCTGTTAATTCACCTATCTTTCTATCTTTGTATATGCCTATCTACCTTTATATCTATCAATCTATTGTCTAAGTTTAAATCTATCTATTTTCTATATATCATCTTTCTATCTATCATCTTTCTATTTATCTCTCTATCTATTTATCTATCTATTTGTCTATATATCTATCTATTTATATGACTATCTATCTATCTATCTTTTCTCTCTGTCTATCTAGCTATTTGTCTATTTGTATATGTCTATCTTTCTATTGTCTTTCTATCAATCAATCAATAAATTTGTCTATATATCTATTTATCATCCTATCGTGTCAAGCTATCTATCTATTTACTAGCTATCGTCTATAGGTCTATCTTATTTTATTTATTGATATATCAATCTATCTATCTTATTATCTGCTGTCTATCTATTTTCTATCTATTTTTCAATCAATATAATCCATCTGATTTGTCTATTTTCATATCTATCTATTTATCTATTTATCTGTCTATCTATCTATCTATTTCTCTATCTATTTATTTATGTTTAAATCTATCTGTCTATCTATCTAACTATCTAATTGTCTATTAATCTATATATGTAACTATATAATTGTTATTCTATTTATCTATCGATCAATCTATCTAATTTTCTATCTATCTCTATTTATATCTATCAATGTTTGTATCTATCTATCTATCTTCATATCTATTTATATAACTATCTTTTTATCTGTCTATCTATCTATCACTCTATCTGTCTATCAATCTATCGATATGCATATCTACCTATCTATCTTTATGTATATCTATCTATCTATTTATATATATATATATATATCTATCTATCCATCTATCTGTCTATCTTTCTATTTGACTATTTGTCTATCTTTCTATCTATCTATATATGTATTTATATATATGTCTATCTATGTATTTGTCTATCTAGCAAACTATTTATCTATCTATCTATCCATCTATTTGTCTATCTTTCTATCCATCTATCTGTCTATCTTTCTATCTACTATCTATAATCTATCTCTGAGTTTATCTATCTATCTGTATATCTGTTTATTAATCTACCTTTCTATTTGTATATATGTTTATCTACATATCTTTATATTAGTCTATTTGACTATATGTCTATCTTTCTATCTATCTATATATGTATTTATATATATGTCTATCTGTGTATTTGTCTATCTAGCAAATTATTTATCTATCTTTCTATCAATGTCTATATGTCTTTCTGTCTATCTTTCTATTTGTATATATGCTTATATGCCTATCTGCCTAACTATCAATTTGTCTATCTGTCAATCTATCTATATATCTTTATATCTATATTATATCTATTTATTTGTAAATCTCTCTATCTATCTACCTATCTAACTTTCTATTTATCTATCTATCTGTCTATCTAAATATCTATCTATATCTCTATCTATCTAACTATTTTTCTATCTATCTATCTATATGCCTCTCACAATATATATCTATCTATTTGTTTATCTTTCATTCTTGCTATTTGTCTATTTGTCAATCTATTTATCTATCTATCTATCTGTCTATCAGTCTATATATCACTTTATTTTTATATGTCTATCTATGTATCTATTTATCTCTTTATCTATCAATTTGTCTATATATATATATATATATATATATATATATATATATATCATTCTATCTTTCTATTTATCTATCTATTTGTCTATTTATCTATTGATCTGTCATTTAGTCTATCTATGTATATTTCTAGTAATCTATTTGTCTATTTATCAATCTATCTTTCTATCAATTTGTATATTTGTTTATCTATCTATCTATCTATATATTTATGAATTAGTCAATCAATAAAAATCTATATATTGGTCTATCTATCTATCTATTTGTTATCTACCTAACAATCTAAATGTCTAATTGTCTATCTCTATAATGATATAACTTTATATCAGTCTATCAGTCTATTAGTCTTTCTGTTTATTTGTCTATCTATCTATCTATCTATCTGTGTATCTATCTATCAACCAATTTATTTATATATCTATTTATCTATCTATTTTTTTATGTGACCAGTCAATTTTCTCTTTATCTATAAACTTATCTTCCTATCTCTTTCTCTATCTATATGTCTATCTATCTATCTATATATTTATCTATTTTCTATCTAATAATATTTATATCTATTATCTATCTATTTATCTATCTATTTTCTTATATGTCTATCTAAATATCTATCTTTATACCTATCTTTTTATCTTTCCACTTGTTTATCATCTATCAATCTAATGGTCTATCTGTTTATCTATCTATCATTCTATTTGTCTATCTATGTATTTTTCTATCTATCCATCCATCCATATATCTGTATATCTATCTGACTATCTATATATCTATCTATCTATCTTTAAATCTCTCTAACTATCTTTTTAATTATCTATTTATCTATCTATCTAACTAGATATATATCTATTTATCTGTCTAATTGTTTATGTTTATCATTCTATCTATTTGTCTATCTGTAAGTCTATCTATCTGTCTATTTGCCAATCGATCAATCTATTTATCATTAAATTAATCTATCTATCTATACACACACACACACATAAATATTTATATATATTTATATCTATCTATATATCTATATGTCAATCAAATATATTACTCTATCAGCCTATCAAAATATTTATCTATATAACTATTTTTCTATTTCGTTATCTATCTAATTAACTATCTAACTGTCAATCTATGTATATGTATATTTATGTATTTATCTATATGTCTATTTCTTTATCTATCTTTCTTTATTTCTATGTGTATATCTGTTTATCTATCTATTTATTGATCTATCAATATGTGTATATGTATATTTGACTATTTATATATCTGTATACATATCAATCTATCAATCTATTTATCTATTTATTTGTCTAACTATCTAATTTACTAATTATTTAACTATCTATCTATCTAACTTTCTCACTGTCTTTCTGTCTATCCGTCTTTCAACCTATTAGTCTTTTAGTCTATCTTGTACCATTCTATTTACCTATATATCTATCTATTTATCTCTTATCTATTTATCTATCAAAATATATTTGTGTCTATCTATCTCTTATTATATATCTTATTATTTGTCTATCTTTCTATCTATCTATTTGTCTATTTGACCATCTATTTATCTATCAATCTATCTATCTCTTTATATGTATTTATCAATCTATCAATATGTAAATCTGCGTATCTATTTATCTATCTATCTATCTTTCTATTTATCTAACTATAAACTATCTATTTGTGTATCTGTCTAACTATATAACTATGTTTCTATCTATTTATATATTTGTCTATTTATTTGTCTATTTGTATATCTGTCTATCTATCTATTAATCTATATATTTGACTATATGTCTATCATTCTATGTGTATATATGTCTATCTATCTATCTATTTATCATTCATTTAATCAATCTATCTATATATACATATATATCTATTTATCTATCTATCTATATGTCAATCAATTTTTTAGTCTCTCTATCTATTTATCTATCTGTCTATCTATCTATGTATCTATCTATATATCTATTTATCTATATATATATATATATCTGTCTAATGTATATTAGTTTATCTTTCTATTTGAATATCTCAAGATCTAATTATCTTTCTAAGTGTCGATCTATTTGTCATTATTTATATCTATCTATATGTGTTTATGTATATATGTCTATTTGTCTATTTATCTATCTAAAAACTTATCAATCTGTTATTTTTATATGTGTCTAACTATCTATTTGTTTGACTATGTAATTGTTTATATATCTTTCTCTCTATCTATCTAATTATCTATCTATCTTTCATTCTATTAGTCTATTTGTCTATCAGTCTATCTATAAGTCATTTTGTTTATCTATAATCTATTTATCTATTTGTCTAAATATCTATCTATTTATATGTCTATCGATCTTTATATGTATATATGTATATGTTTATTTTTCTATCTATCTACCTACCAATTTATAAATTTTTTATCTAACTATGTCAAACTATCTATATGTATACCTTTCAAAGTGTCTATTTGTATATATCAATATATATCTAATAATCTTACTATTTTTCTATCTATCATTCTTTGAGTCTATTAGTCTATAAGTCTATATATCTATAATTCTATTTTTTATCTATAATCTTTTTATCTATTTCTCTAAATATCATTATAAATATCTATATGTGTATCTATCTATCTTTCTTCATATCTAACTATCTATCTAGCTATCTATCTAACTATTTGTATATCTTTCTATCTGTCTATCTTTTTTTCTTTCTAATATTTACATAACTGCCTATATGTCAATATGTATATCTCTCTATCTATCTACCTACCTACCTACCTACCTATTAGTCTATCTATCTATCAATATGTTTATCTATCTATCTATCTATCTCTCTATCTTTTTATATATCTATCTATATTTTAATCTATATTTTTATCTATCTATTTATATATCTAACTTTCTATATATTTGTCTATATGTTTGTCAATCTATGAATCTAATTGTGAAACTATCTATTATCTATATATATATATCTATATATCGATATGTCTATATATCTACCTATCAATCAATCTATAGATCTATATATCTATCTATCTATATATCCATTTTTGTATCTATCTATCATATATCTATCTATCTATCTATTTGTCTAAAAATCTTTTTATCTATCGATCTATATATCTTTATGACTATCTATTTATCTATATATCAATCTCTATGTCTATATATCTATCTATTTATCCATATATCTATCTATCTATCTTTATATATATTTATCTCCCCATCTATATATTTGTCTATCTATCTCTCTATCAATCTATATATCTTTCTATTTATCTATAAGACTATATATCTATTAGTCTAGCTATCTATTTGTCTATCTCTTTATATGCCTATATTTCTATTTGTATATCTATATATCTTTTTATATGTTTATCTATTTTTCATTCTATCTATTTGTTTATAAAAAATTCACTCTCTATCTATCTTTCTATTTATTTGTCTTTCTATATGGCTATCTATCTATCTAACTATGTGTCTATGTATCTATAAATTTCTCAATCTATCTATTTGTGTATATGTCAACACTCTATCTATCTATCTATCTATCATTTTCTATATTTACCTATCTGTCTATTTGGGTATCTATCTACCTATAAATCTATCTATCTTTCTTTCGATATGTCTATTTATATGTTGATTTTTCTATATATCTATTTCTCTATCTATCTATCTATCTATCTGTTTATTTGTTTATATGACTATTTATCTATTTATCTATTTATCTATCTATCTATATGTATATATGAGAATTTATATATCTGACTATAAGTCTATCTGTTTATCTCTCGATCTAATTATCAGTCTCTTTGTCTATTTATAAATCATTGTATCTCCCTATCTATCTATCTATCTATCTGTCTGTCTGTCTATCTGCCTATATGTATATATGTCTTTGTGTTTATGTGTCTATAGATCTCTATCAATTTATCTATCTATCTAATTTCCTACATTTCTATGAATCTTTCTCTCTATTTGTCTATATGTCTATCTTTCTATCTATCTATCTATCTATCTGTCTATCTTTCTTTTTATCTATTTCTATATCTATCTATCATTTATATATCAACATATCTATCTATGTATCTATCCATTTATTTTTCTATTTATATATTAGTCCATCTATCTGTATATCTTTTTATCAATTTATTTATCTATATCTATATATATCTTTATCTATCTATAAGATAATCTATTTATTAGCCTATATTTCTATCTATATATCTTTCTATATGTCAATATGTATATTTGTGTGTCTATCTACCTTTGTATATGTCTATCTATCTTTGTGTCTAACAATTTGTTTTTCTAACTTTCTATATATCTGTCTATCTAATTTTCAGACTATCTAACTATCAATCATTCTATCTTTCTTTTTATCTATTAATATATTTGTATATTGTTTATCTTTATATCTTACTATCTTTTTATCTATCAATCTATTTTTCTATCTAGCTATCTATCTATATATCTATTTTTCTATCTGTCTATATGTATATCTTTCTATCTCTTTATCTATCTAAATTTTTGGATATCTTTCTGTCTATATATCTATCTATCTATCAAATTGTCTTTATATCTAATCGTCTATCACTATAACTATCTATCTCTTTATTTACTCTTTATCTATCTATTTATGTAGGAATTAATCTATCTATCTATATATCTGTATTATTATCTATCTATCTGTCTACCTATATCTCTCTATCTATCTACATATATTTTTATTAATATATCAATCTATCTATCTATCGATCTATCTATTTACCTATATATATATATATATATCGATCTATTTATCTATGTTTTTATCTATCAGTCTCTCTATCTCTTTATCTATATGTTTATATGTTTATCCACCTATCTGCCAATCTATTAATCTATCTATCTAATTATCTGTCTAACTCTCTGTCTGTCTGTCTGTTTATCTATCTATCTTCCTATCTACCTATTTGTCTAAGTACCTATCTTATTTGTATGTCTATCTATCTATCTATCTATCTATCTATTTGCCTATTTGTCTATCTATCTATCTATCTATCTATCTATCTTTCTTTCTATATATTTATCTATATGTATATTAATATGCCTATCTATATATTGTTTATCTATCTATCTATCATCTATTTATCTATCTATATATCTATCTATCCGTCTATATGTATATTTGTCTATCTAACTATCTATCTATACTATTTCAATCTATGAGTCTATTTGTATATTTGTCTATCTATCTATCTCTCTATCTCCATATATGTTTATCTATCTATCTATCTATCTATCGGTCTGTTTGTCTATGTGTCTTTCTATTTGTCATCCAATCTATCAGGCTATTAGTCTATCTGTCTATTTATCTACCTATTCATGTGTCTTTCAATCTATCTTTATATATGTCTATTTGTTTATGTGTTTATCTGTCTATCTATCTTTGTGACTTTCTATCAAGCTGTATATCTATCTATTTTTTTATAAGTTTATCTATCTAACAATATATATGTCTATCTATTTATATGTCTATATATATTTGTGTTTATATATCTATAAATATATCTATTTATATGTCTATATGTATATCTATCTATATGGGTAAATGTCTTTATGTCCATGTATCTATCAATCTCTCTGTTTATATGTTTATCTATCAATTTATCAATCTATTTATCTGTCTAAATAGCTAACCATCTATCTATCTAATTATCTATTTATTAATTCTATATCTATCTAACTTTCTAACTATCTTTCAGCCTATCAGTCTTTCTATCTATAAGTCAATCTATCTATCAATATATCTATTTATCTATCTATCTGTATATTTATTTATCTATCTATCTGTCTATTTATCTATCTATGTATCTATTTATTTTTCTATCTCCCTATATGTCTATTTGCTTATATGTATATATGGTTATCTATCTATCAATCTATCTGATCTGTCTATATATCTATTGTCTATCTTCCTATTATCTTATAAATATATCTTTCTTCTGTATATCTAACTATCTTTCTAACTCTCTTTCTATCTATCTTTCTATCTATCTATTTGTCTATCCATCTATCTGTCTAACTATCTAACTATTTAAGTGTCGATATGTTTATCTATTTATCTATCTATCTATATATCTATATATATTTCTAACTATATTTTTATCTATCAGTGTAATAGTCTATCAGTCTATAAGTCTATAAGTCTCTCTATCTATGTATCTATCTATCTATCTATATGTGTATCTAACTATCTATCTATTTGTCTATCTATCTATCTATCAATCTTTCTATCTTTCTTTTTGTTTATCTATCTATCTGACTATCTTACTATCTAACAATCTATCTATTAGACTATTAGAATATCTATCTATCTATCTATTTTCCTATCTTTCTATCTACCTATCTACCTATCTACTAATTAGTTTTTTTGTCAATCTTTTTATCTGTCTATTTGTTTATCTGCCTATCTATCTATATACCTATCTATCTTTCTGTCTATCTATATTTTTATATATATGACTATCTATATTTTTGTATATCTATCTATCAATCTACCTATCGATCTATCTATCTATATATCTTTCGATCTATATATCTATCTATCTATATATTTGTCTATCTGTCAATCTTTCTATCTATCTGTCTACCTATCTATCTATCTACCTATCTATTTGTCTTTCTACCTATCTATCTATTACTCTATTAGTTTATATGTATATCTATCTATCTATCTATCAATCTATCTGTCTATATGTCTATCTATCTATCTATCAATCTATCTTTCTATCTATTTGTCTATTTGTTTATCTGCCTATCTATATATCTATTTATCTGTCTGTCTGCCTGTCTATCTATCTATCTATATGTCTATATAATAATTTTACTATCTCTCTATCTATGCATCTATATATCTATCTATGTGTCTATCTATGTATCTGTCTATATGTCTATCTATCTTTTTGTCTATCTTTCTATTTGTCTATTTGTTTATCTGTCTATATGTCTATCTATTTGACTATCTATTTATCTATGTATCTATCTGTCTATCTATCTATTTATCTCTTTGTCTATCTGTATATCTATCTATTTGTATTTTTTGTTTATCTGTCTATCTATCTATCTAACTATCTGAATATAGACCTATCTACCTGTCTATCTATCTATTTATCTATATGAATATTGATCTGTCTACCTTTCTATCTCTCTATATATCTAACTATCTATTTATTTTTCTATCTGTCTATCTGCTTATCTACTTTTATCCCTAACTACCTATCTATTTTTCTATCTACCTATCTATATGTCTATCTATCTATATATCTATTTTTTTAACTATCTATCTTTCTATATGTCTATCTTGTTAGGGTGCCAATAATTTTCATTTCATAATTTTGTTGTGGACTAGGAACCAACCAATGATCCAAGTGAATACAATTAAACAATGGACATGGATGTTACTAATTAAAGCGTAGAAAAAATAACTTTTGAATCCAAATGGTTCAGTTGAATCCTAGCACAGTCAAGTGTCCATGCCTCTAGCATTATCCACATAAACTTATCTTTGTTATTTCTTTATTTTTTTATCTCTTCCATAATATAAAACATTTGGTTGTTTTTCACACACCTTTCTAAAATGATGTGTCATTTACAAAAAGGATGTTTAATTTATTAAAAGTAAGTGTCATTTAGTAAAGGACGTGTCATTAATGACACATATTTCTAAAAGGTTGTGTCAATAAATAAAAGAGAGAAACATGGGCTTTAAACTTGGGTCCATTTTAAAGCTCGAAACTCCAAATATCTACTAATTGGACCAAACTCTTTAATTCAATTAGCATAAGATTTAAAACTAATTTCAGACTTAAGTTAGGCCCAATTTATTTTTATCTATCTAAAATAAAATGAACCTAAAATATACATACATTTTCATAATGTCTGAGGTGACTTTAAATTCTTATTTTAAATTAACAAGCAATGATTAGCATTTAGCAAAACATCATTGCTACCAAAGTGATGAAAATATAATAGATACGACGTATCCTAATTTCATGACTTATTTTATTGTATGACTTAGACTTTTTTCCATGATATCTATATTGATATATGTGGCACGAATCATGTCATCTTCACATCAATCTATATGTTTCTTAATCTTTGAAAAAAGTAACTTAAACAATTAAGTTATAATCTCATTTTGACTTATTTGAGCATGGCCATGTATTTTAGTAGTCTTACTCAATAAAAGGGCCAACTAATATCATTTCAATTATATAGAAGAGATAAATTCCATCTACATAAATCCCATACCTATACACAATTTATTATATACCTAGTAAACAACTTTATAACCATCCTTGTTATAGGTAGCATTTATTGAATCTAAAGTCTACAACTCCTTATGTAGGGAATTATAGTGACTTCAGGTCAAAAGACAATCTTTTTTTTATAAAGGGTTTGTTTTATTATTATTACACTCTCTTTTGGCGGAGGAATACCATTTTTACAAGCTAAGATCTACCCCTTTTCCCTTTTACACCCACTTACAAATAAATAAAATAAACGAGCCATAACATTCTAACAGTTTACTAAAAGCCCAGGGTAGACTTTCATAGACTGGAAATTGAGTTGGATTTTTTTGCTAAGCCGCTGGCTATTTTGCTAAAATGGAAGATTTTTCTATCTAAATTTTAGGGCTTATCTTAATCTCCTCAGCTTACTCCTTTCCTTAGCTTCTGGTGGCCTCCTTATGGCCAGGACCTTCCACGTTCCTTATGCTTTGTAGAAAGTTCTTTTACCTTCGTTGACTTGTCCATGCTACTTTTGTCCGAGACTCGCTTTGTAGACAAGTACACCAGGAATCTCTGACTCTCCTCCAGCATCTACCTCTCTTGCACATCCCCTTATACACCCATCTGATAGATCAATCAAAAAAACAAGCACAGACAAACACCCAAAAGACTCTGACTTGATACGAATCAAATCCACTTTTCCATACATATATGCAAGCACCTAGTAGACTTGCGACTATGAGAGCCTGTTATACATCTAATTACCCTCCCTAACCCCTTATTAATAGAATCAACCCCAAGCATTAGTCAAATAGTGATTCCAAAAATACCTGCTCTTACCTAATCTGGTGAATTGGGCAACTTCGCATGGTGCATGCAGTCTCTTTATTGCATTTCAGTTTCTCTGAATTTAAATTTTTCTGGACTTTTCCACTTTCTAGATATGCATACTTATGCTCTAGCACAGCTTAGAGAGACAGCTTATAGCTGCTTTTTCCGCAACATTCACACATATCCTCTTAACCTGGAATTAATACAGACAGTACACCAAACAAAAGTTTTCTTTTAATAATTCCAGCAACTGCTGGATTATCTGGATCTTTGTTTATCTACCACTAGAAACTTCCAACTCGGGAAGTAGCAAGCAAACTATTTACAAATCAACTTATAATTATGTGTTCTTTTCGAGAGCACTATATATATAATCTGAAATTACACTAAAAAATGAAGCAACCAAACAAAAGGAAGCGACAAGGAAAGCAGCACAGCAGCAACCAAGCCACAAGCAACACAAAAAGGAACAGCAACACAAGCAACAATACCTTGCACTATTACCTTGCCCTATTACCTTGTCCTATTACAGCAGCAAGAAAAGCAGCAAAACAAGGAACAACAGGATTATCCTTATTTAAGATTCACTGTGGCTTTGTTATATAACAGCATTTATATAGCAGCGTTAAGGTCAGAATACATATTATCATATTAACTTAGCACCCTTACATTTTAGCTAACCTGCAAGGAAAGTCAATATACATATTTTAAAGTACTCATTATTCCCGCACAATCCATTAGAAAGTTGAGGCTTTGTTATACCTTCGTGATCTGTTTATTTGTTCTAATATAAGGAAAACCCATTTTATCTAAACATGCTATTCCCTTTAGTTTGTTTGGCATGAGTTTCTCATTATATTCTATATCTCCTCTGGTGGTGCCTATTTTAGATAGACTGTCCGCTAGATTATTAGCTTCTCTATATATATGTATTATTGAGGCCTTCAGTTCATCCATATGACCAAGAATTACTTCTAGATCCTCTTCATACCTCCATAATATTTTCTTATTAATTACTATATCAACTAGTAATTTTGAGTCTACCTGAACTTCAATGTTTTTAAAGTTAAGCTGCTTACATATCTCTAACCCTGATTTTAATGCTCTAATTTCTGATTCTAAAGCCGAGGAGGCTCTACTAGATCTGGTGAAAGCTCTATGTACTGTCCCTGTATGATCTCTTATTACCTCGCCTCCTCCTGCTATTCCAGTGTCCCTACTAAAACTCCCATCCGTATTAAGTGAGAGTTTACCAACCGGCGGAGCATTCCACTGTATACATTTAGCCCATTGCTATTTTAAAACTTTATATGTGAGATCCCATTCTTTCTCAAGCTTCTTTTCTTGTTTCATTTCCTGAATAACTATCGGTTTTATTAGTGATATATTAAATATCTCCTTTCTAATATCTTTTATAATTTCTGTTAAATTCATCCTTATATTTTCGAATTTACTTTTGTTTCGAGATTTCCATATACACCAAATAATTAGATGCGGTAGTTTCTGATTAAGACATTTCCTGGTGGGGCTTTTCGTGTTCTCCTTTTCCCATTTTTTGACTTTATCAATTAATCCATCATCTATTTTACATATTCTTTTTCCCCTTCCATCTCTTTCCATATTTCTACTGTGATGGGACCATTAGAAAGCAAATGATCAGTGATTTCAACCGCTTGTGAACAGCATTCGCATCTTGATGCCATGTTTATTCCTTTCTTTTGTAAATTTCTATCTACCGGTATAGCATTCATTAAAGCCTTCCATGTGAAGGAGCGCATTTTTTGCGGTATGTTTTCTTGCCATACCCATTTAAATAGAGTTTGAGCTGGTTTTTTCTTTCTGACCAAATCTTTTGCCGACTTGAGGGAAAAGTTTCCTTGTGGTGTTAACGTCCATTTCCAGCCACTCCTCTTTAGTATAGAGTGTGAGTCTACTATCTCTTTTTGTTTTACCATTGACTTCCAACTGTTCAAGACTTTCTTAGTGGTCATATTCTTATTATCTAAATATCTTGCCCGCATATATTTAGCCCAAAGTTTATCGCTTTCTTTAAGTCTCCACCAGCTTTTATAGTCCCAGGCAGCTGTCGAGTCCTGGAGGCTCATTAGACCTAATCCTGCTTCCTCTTTCGGATAACAGATACTTTTCCAGTCCTTCCAATGTAGTTTATTTCTGCCTTGTTTTTTACCCCATAAGAAGTTGGCCATTTCTGATTCGAGTTTTTTAATAAATTTTTTAGGGGGATGTATCACTGATAAAATATGCATTAGCGTGCTTTGTAATACATATGACAGTAGCATTATCCTCCCCCCAAATCCCAGTAGCTCTTCTTTCCATCCTGCTATTTTCTTTCTTAACTTGTCTTGAAGGTAACTTAGATATTCTTCCTTCAACCTCCCCTCATATATCGGACAACCTAAATACATTAATGCCCCTTTAATTTCTGCAAAGCCTATAATATTTTTTATTTTATCTATTAACTTTAATTTTGCATTTTTAGCAAGCATGAACTGACATTTACTTTTATTAACCATTTGGCCTGTCTCTTTTTCAAAAATTTGAAGAAGATCCATAAGATTCATTAAAGACTTTATGCTAGCATTAGTAAATATTATAAGGTCATCTGCATAAGCTAAACAGCCTATTCTGGGTGTATTCCTTGGTTGTCTGAATGACAATATTTTACCTTCGGATATTTTCTTATTCAAGTTTCGTATTAATAGTTCTAAATAGATATCAAAAAGAAGAGGGGATAACGGATCCCCTTGTCTTAAACTTTTATTTGGTTTAAATTCCTCACTTAACTTACCATTTAACAGGACTCTTACCCAAGTACTTGAAATGCATCTATATATTAGATCTATGGTCAGCTCAGAAAAACCAAACCTTCTTAACACAAAGCAAAGGGTATCCCATTCCACTCTATCGAAGGCTTTCGATAGATCTAATTTGACCACTAAGTTAGGTCAAAAGACAATTTATAATAATAATCACTATGAGAATATGTATGACACTTATATAACAATCCAAGCAACATTCTCAAAGTAGGTCAGTTCAATTTTTGTTATCTAACATATACTCATTTGTTGACTTAATATCTCGTATTAGTTAACCTTCGTACTAGTCTTAATGTATTAATATTTTCCTTGAATATTAATGCTTGACTTTGGAAAATTTAGAGTAGTATTCCATAGAAAATATCACTCTAGGGCATTATTATATTAATCTAATATTTGCACAAATCTAAATAAATATAATAATGATAAAATGATGCCTTTTTACATAAAAGATATGATAGATAAGTACCAAAAGAATCATCTAATGATTGCCTTTTAGGGCATACTTTAGCGTATCTGCCTATGTATTTATCTATCCTTTTATATTTCAATGTGTCAATCTGAAAAATTGTCTATCTATGTATCTATCTATCTATTTGTCTAACTATCTAAGTATCTAACTATATAACAATCTATCTACGATGTGTATAACTATATAACTATCTTTTAATCTATCAGTCTACTTATCTATCTATCTATCTATCGATGTGTATATGTATATCTATCTATTTTTCTATCTATTTATCTATCTGTCTATCTATCTATCTATTAGTCTATTTGTTTGTATATCTATCTATCTATATATCTATCTGTCAATATGTCTATCTAACTTTATATTAATCTATATATCAGTCTATATAACTATCAATCTATCTATATGTCTATATATCAATCAATATATCAGTCTATCTGTCTATTTGTCTATCTATCTATATGTATATTTGCCTATCTATGTATCTACCTATATGACTATCTTTGTATTTGCCTATTAATTTTCTATTTAACTGTGTATCTATCTATATGTCTATCTTTCTATCTATATGTCTATCTTTCTATCTATATGTCTATATACCTATTGGTCTATCTATCTATTTATCTATTTAAATTTATGTGTATCTATCATATATATCTATTTAATTATCTACATGTGTATTTATTTATCTATATAGTAATCTCTCTTTATATATATCTATCAATCTATCTATCGATCTCTATTTCTATCTTCCTGTATATATGTCTATATATATATATATATGTGTGTGTGTGTGTGTGTGTTATATCTATGAATCAATCAATCAATCTATATATATGTCTTTCTATTTATTTATCTAACTATCTAACTTTATAACATTCTAACTATCTATTTGTTAATTTTTTTATCTATCTAACTATCTTTCTATCTTTCATTCTTTATGTCTATCAATCTATGAGTCTAACTATCTATCAGTATATCTAACTATCTAGAAATCTATTTATCTATCTGTGTACTAGTCTATCAATCAATTGTCTATCTATGTATCAATCTATTTATCTATCTATCTATTTATATATCTATCTATCTGTCCATCTTTCTATTAGTCTAAATGTCTTTCTGTCTATTTTTATAACTCTCTATATATCTGTCTATCGATTAGTCTACCTGTGTATCTATCATTCTGTCGATCTATTTATATATCTAATTGTCTATCTATTTCTTTATCTATCTATTTCTTCATCTATCTAACTAACTATCTATGTATGTATGAATATATCTATCTATATGTCTATATGTCTATGTGTCTATATGTCTATATGTCTATCTATCTATCTATCTACCTATCTATTTGTCTATTAGTTTATTTGTGTATTTATCTATCTATATATCTATTTATATGTCTATCTTTCAATCTATTTATCTATCTATTTCGTTATTGATCTATCCATTCATCTATTTGTCAATATGTATATCTATCAATCTTTCATTCTGCCGATCTACATATCTTTTTATTAGCATATATACTTATATAACTATTTGTCAATCTATCTATCCTTCTATCTATATATCTATCTATTTGTCTATCTATCTATCTATCTATCTAACTATCTATCGATCCATCTGCCCGTCTATCTATCTATTTGTCTATCTATTTATGTTTCTATCTATATATCTCTTTATGCGTCTATGTGTGTAATGATCTATCTATTCCTCAACCCATCAATTTTTATATCTTTCTATATATTTATATTTCTAATTATTTATCTAACTATTGATATATCTTTTTTTCTGTCTATCTATTTATCTATCTATCTTCTAATCTATTTATCTGTATATTTTTCTAACTATCTATCTATCAATTTATCTATATATATGTCATTTTTTGTATCTTTCCATCTATCTATCTATCTAACAAAATGTTTATCTGTCTATCTACATTTCTTTCTATATATCTATCTAACTAACTAACTATCTATGTCTCTATATGTTTATCTTCCTTTCTGCCAATATAATGTTTTCTATCATTCTATCACTATATTTGTTTTTCTATCTATCTGACTATCTATCTATATATCTATCTAGCTATCTATCTATTTGTCTATTTATCTATCTGCTTATATATTTTTCAATCAATCAATCTATCTGTCTATTTGTCTGTCTCTCTCTGTCTGACTAACTATTGATCTATCTATTTATTAATATTTTTATCTATCTATCTAACTGTCTATCTATCTATCTATCTGTCTATTAAAATATATATCTAATTGTCTATATATCTATTGATCTATTTATATATATATATCTATTTAATTTTTTATATTTCTATCTATTTATCTATCTATGAAAATGTCAAATGATCAAACTATCTAATTATCTATGTGTCTATCAATCTTTTTATCTATCTATCCTTTTATGTGTCTATCTATATATATATCTATCTATTTGTCTATCTATCTATATGTCTATCTTACTATATTTATATATGTATTTTTCTCATATATGTCTGACTATCTACCTGTCTATCTTTTTATCAATTTGTCTATCTATCTTTCTATCTATCTATATGTATATCTATTTAACTGTCCATATTTATAGCTATCTATCTAAGTGTCAATTGGTCAAAAATCAATAAATATCTATCTATCTATATATTTATCTATATATCTGTTTATCTGTTTATCTGTTTATCTTTCTATCTTTTTATGTATATGTCTATGTGTCTTTCTATCTATCTATTTAACTATCTTTCAATATATCTATCTATCTATTTGCCTATTTGTCTATCTATCTAACTACCTATTTGTTTAACTATCAATCAATCTTTCAATCTAACTACTTGTCTATCTGCCTTTCTACCTATGTGCTTATCTATCTATCTATCTATATGTTTATTTTCATATCTGTCTATATGTCTATTTATCTATCATTCTAATTTTCAATCAATCAATCTATCTATATATCTGTCTATCTATCTATGTATCTATCTAAATATCAATATATCTATCTCTCTATTTGTCTACATGTCTATCTTTGTTTCTATATATTGATCTTCATGTCAATAGGTTTATCTATGTATTTTTCTATTTGTCTATCAGTCTATCTATCTATTTGTCTAAATATTATCATTCTATTTATATATCTATCTATCTGTATATCTATCTATTTATATATGTATCTATCTGTATATCTCTATATCTGTCTATCTATTTATTTATCTATAAACAAATCTATATATCTTTTTATCTATCTATTTGAATAGCTATCTAGTGGTCTATCTTTATATCTATCTTTATATCTTTTTGTCTATCTATCTATCTTTAAATATTCTATATGTCTATCTATCTATCTATCTATCAGTCTATACTTTTATTAGTCTATATGTCTATTTGTCCATTCATCTAACTATTTTCAAAGTATCTATCTATCTTTCTATCTTTTTATCTACCAATTTGAGTTTCTATCTATCTAACTATCTAACTAACTATCTATCTATCTATCCACTTATTTTCCTATGTCACTATCTTTATAGTTGTTTATCTATCTATCTATTAATTTATCTATCTATCTTTCTATCATCTTTGAATCTATTTATCTATTTGTCTGTCTAGCTGACTATCAATCTATATGTCTATCAATTGAGTGGTCTATCTATGTATCAATATATCTATCTATTAGTCTATTAGACTTTTAGTTTATTAGTCTATTAGTCTATCAGTCTATTAGTCTATGTATCTATCTATTTAATTATCTATCTGTCATTCTTTCTATATGTCTATTTATATATTTGTCTATATATATATATATATATGTGTGTGTGTGTGTGTGTCTATCTATTTATCTATATATCTATCATTCTGTCTGTCTGTCTATATATCTATCTATCAATATGTCTGTCTATCTATCTTTCTATATGTTTATCTATTTATCTGTCTATCTAACTTTCTATCTATCTGTCTATATGTCAATCTATCAAATTTTTAAAATTTTTATATGTCATTCTATTTTTCTATCTATTGAATTATCTAAATATCTATCTCGCTATCTATCTATCTCTCTAACTACATTTCTAACATTTAGTATAATAGTCAAACTCACAATGTATCTATTTATATATCTGTCTATCCAATTATCTATTTATCTATCTATATGTATATCTGTTTATCTATCTTTCTATCTGTCTATTTATTCATCTCTATCTCTTTTTATCTATTTATCTATCTATATGTCTATCTGACTATCAATCTATTTGTTTATCTATTTATCTATCTATCAATCTTTCTATCTTTCTATTTGTTTATCTTTATATCTGTCTATCTATCTATCTATCTATTTGTGTATCTATATATTTGTGATTTTCTATTTCTATCTATCAGTATATATATATATATTTCAATATCTATATCTATGATTTATCTCTCTATTTATCTGTCTATCATTATATTTGTCTATCAATATATTCTTTAAATGTTTATAAGTCTTGATATTTATCTATCTAACTTTCGAACTATCTATCTTTATATATATTTATATGTATAACAATCTAACAATTTTTTTATTAGTCAATTAATCAATATATCTGTCTATCTATATATCTTTCTATAAATCAATAACTTTATATGTCTATCTATTTATCATTATGTCTTTCTGTCTACCTATCTATCATTGATCTAATTGTCTCTCTATATTATTATTATTATATCTATCTGTCTATATTTCTGTCAATCTATTAATATATCTATTTATTTATCTATTTATCTGACTATTTGTCTACCTATCTATTTATATATCAATGTATCTGTCTATATATTTATCTAATTATCAATCTGTCAAAGTATATATCTGTCGATTTTTTTAAAAGGTTGTTTTTATTATTATTATCACCCTCTCTTTTGATGGAGGAATACCATTTTTACAAACTACTTCTACCCTTAACCCTTTTACACCCATCTAACACCTAAAGCCATATAATAGCATAATTCAAATTAAAACTTGGCTTGATTATATATTGGACATAGGCCCTAATTCCTACAAAAGATTCTGCCTTGTAGCTTTGGACTTTTGTTTGGGCTTTACCCTAGTTTTAGATACTCTTCCGTGGACTTCTTAAAATCCAGCCTTATTCCATACTCTTCGATCACTTTGGTCGTGCTTCTGACC
Source organism: Sapria himalayana (assembly GCA_029783825.1). NCBI lineage: Eukaryota > Viridiplantae > Streptophyta > Magnoliopsida > Malpighiales > Rafflesiaceae > Sapria > Sapria himalayana. The sequence goes on from JAREIK010014372.1 coordinate 83,415, forward strand.
ATTCGAAATCCCTTCTTGCTTTACTTATGCGATAATCCTTGCCATGATACGAGTTTCAGCTTGCTCCTGTTCTCTTTCCCCTTTCTTTCCGAGCTTAGACAGACGAGTATACAGACCGTGCTTATAGATGCATTACCATACAAACTCCCGCAAAATTAAATTCATTACAGACTCTCGTAAAACTAGACACCTTACCGTCTAGACACGAACCATTACCTTAGGCTACTCATTACAGGCGAGACACTTATTACCATACAGAATCCTTACCCACTCCCGCAAAAGCTTGCCTACACAAATAGGAGGCATTATCCATTTGCTTTCCTTATTCTCTTTGCTTAGAGTTGTACCCTTGACAACAACTGCATAGACAAACTAAGATACAACATATATAAACCATAACAAAGATATTTATTGCTTTACTCCACCATCAGCTCCAGCTCTTATTTCAGCAATACATAACTATACAGAGAAGTCAAAATCCAGCATATATAGACCATAAACCAGATACCTTATTACCTTTTGGATTCCCCACAGAACAGAGGATTTCCTTCTCTGTCAATGATTAGTTTAGATTAATAACATGGATTGCTTACTTTGTTATAATTATTTATCCATTTGCTAACTTCCACCTGAAATGCAAGTCAAATCAAAGATACAAATAGCATTTTAAAAAAAAAACCTCTAATATTCTTCTTAAGCTTCGACCTTTAAACTAGGATTTTTGAATCCTAATATAAGAGAATTCAGATTTATCTAGTTCTATTAGACCTTTTACTTTTTCAGGGATCTCATCCCCTTCAAATTCTTGCATTCCTTTTTCATTCCTTCCTCAGCTAATTTATCTGCCACCACATTAGCCTCTCTATATATATGTTTAATCTCTCCTTTTAATTCACTTAAAATATTTTTAATATCTTCAATTTCTTTTTCAAACAGCCATAATTGTAACTTGTTTTGCACAAGCTGAACCAGTATTTTCGAGTCAACTTGTACTTGAATATTTGAGTAATTATTTTCTTTGCAGATTCTTAAGCCATTGTGCAGGGCGATTATCTCTGCATGTAACGCAGATGAAGCAGTACTCGATAATGTAAAGGCTTTTAATACTTTACCCTCCTCATTTCTTATAACTCCTCCTCCACTTGCCTCCCCCATTTCTCTTTAAAAGCTTCCATCTGTATTAAGCATTAGGCTTCTTGGCGATGGGTTTTTCAAGCTAACTTTTTTGATGAATGGCATTTTTTTTGCTGATGTTGTTAAATTCCATGCTCTTCTTTTATCTTCATCCATACTCATTCTTCTCACTTTTATTGGCTTACAAGCAGTAATAAAAGCAATTTCTTTTTTAATCTCTTCCAATATATATTTAACTTTCATTTCCATGTTTTCAAACTTACTTTTATTTCTAGCTTTCCATAAGCACCAAACCGCTATATGAGGAGTATAATTTCTAAACCATTTTAATATCTTATTCTTTGTTTGCTTTTTTGACCAAATTTCTAGTCTCTCATTCAGAGACTTTTTACTATTTTTAATTTCTGCTTCATTCTCTAGTATGTGCCATAATTCAACTGCTATCTTGCCTGTAGAGAACAGGTTATCCGCACTTTCTATCTCTAGATGGTAGCATTCGCATCTAGATGCTAGTTTATGCCTTTTTCTGAATATTTTCATCTACTGGGGTTATATTGGAGATAATTTTCCACATAAACACATTCAATTTTTGTGGCACATCTTTTATCCATATTTCCTTAAAATGTACGGATCTACTATTTCTGATCAGGTCCTTGGCACTTTTTAATGTAAACTTTCCTTGAGGATTCAGCGACCATTTCCACCCACTTTTTGTTGAAATAATGTACTTTTCTACTATGTTTTGTTGTTTCCGCATTAATTTCCAGTTTATTATAGCTTTTTTGGAATCTTTAAATGCATTGTTTCCTAACCCGTATTTGGCTTTCACATATAGCACCTAGATATTTTCATTTTTCCTTAGCATCCACTAGTTTTTGCATGCCCAAGCTTTGGCTATATCATTTAGACGTGTAAAGCCTAGACCTGTCTCTTCTTTAGGGTAACATAAATCCTTCCATTTTTTCCAATGTAATTTATTCTTCCCTTCATTTTTCCCCCATAAAAAATTAGCCATTTCCCTTTCCAATTTTTTTGTGATACTCTTTGGTGGTTGTGCCATCATTAAGATATGTGCTAATGATCCGTGTAACACATGAGTTATTAACGTAATTCTTCCTGCCATATTTAATAAATCTTCTTTCCATCCAGCTATTTTTTTTCTAATCTTTTCTAATAAGAAGGATAGATGATCCTCCTTCATTCTTCCTTCATAAATTGGACATCCCAAGTACGTTATTACTCCTTTACTATTCACAAAGCCCGTGATTCCTTTAATCCTTTGCGCTACGTTTTTTGATGCTCTAGCTGCTATCATAAATTGATATTTATTTTTATTTAGCATTTGACCTATTTCTTTTTCTAGCAAGTGCATTAGCTTTATCAGATTATTCATTGATCTGCTACTGGCATTTGTAAATATAATTACATCATCCGTGTAAGCTAAGATGCATACCAATGGAGTATTTCTAGGCTGTTTATAAGCTAAAATACTGTCATTTCTTACTTTTTCCTTCAAATTTATTATGAAAATTTCTAGATATATATTGAACAAAGAGGGCGATAATGGATCCTCCTACCTATGACCTTTGGATGGTTTAAATTCTTCCCATGATTTTCCATTTATCAACATTCTAACCCAGGCACTAGATATACATCTATATATAAGATCTATCCAAAATTTTGAGAAACCCATTCTTCTCATTAGATAACATAAAATGTTCCATTCAACTCTATCAAATGCTTTTGACAAGTCTAATTTCATTATTACATTATGTCCTCTAATCTTGGCTCCTAATTCTTTAATCATTTCTGATGTAAGGTTAACATTTTCTAACATCGATTTGTTTTTAATAAAGCCTGCTTGTTCAGGGGAGATTATTTTGGGAAGAATCTTGCTCAATCTATTTTGTAATACTTTAGCTAATATTTTATAGATGGTATTGCATAAAATAATTGGCCTTAAGTCCTCTCCTTTCTGCGGATTTTCTTTCTTGCGTATTAATACTATATATGAACTTGCCCAGGATTTTGAAATTTCCGCCCCTACAAATACCCAGACTATGGCCGCGATGACTTCTTTATTTATTATGCTCCAACACCTCCGAAAGAACCCATTATTCCAACCATCTGGACCAGCTGAGCTGTCTTTGTTGGCATTAAATATTGACTCTTTCACTTCTTCTCCTGTGAGCAATTCTGATAACATTTTATTATCTTCTTCTGTAACCTTACTTTTAACATTTGTTATTAATGCTTGATTTTTGTCTGTATTTGACCCACCTAGGTGACTTTTAAAAAGGCTTTCTAATACATTTCTTATATCTTCATCCTTTTTTATCCACTCTCCATTAGCTCTTTTAATACATTTTATGCCTAATCTTTGATTTTTAACCTTTGCCATTGTGTTAAATTACTTTGTGTTTTTATCTCCACCTTTCAACCATTTTATTTTAGCTTTTTGTTTCCAAAATACCTCTTCCATATGCATTTTAAGTCTTAATTCAGCTTTCGCTTTACTCAATTCTATATTGGTTATAATATCTTGTTTATTTTCATAGTCTATTTCTAGGGCTTATACTTTCTGTTCTATTTCTTGAATATTCTTAAATATATTACCAAAAACATCTTTATTCCACTTATTAAGGGCCTGACGCAATGCTCGGAGTTTTTTCCCCAGTATTTGCATGGGATTGCCCAATGACGGTTTCCCCCATGTATCATTAACTATGGCTTCAAAGTCTTTGTGCATACCCCACATGTTTTGAAAAGTAAAGCCCCCCTGTCTCCTCTTCCTTGTTTGAAGTGTCACTAGTAGCGGGCTATGATCTAAATAGGTTCTGTTTAAGTGCCAGACTTTGGTTTCACCCATCCTGTCCAACCACTGCGCATTAATTAATACTCTATCTAGCCTAGACCAGATTGCTCACCTTTTCTTCCACTTATTACACCATGTGTAATTTGATCCAAGATACTCTATCTCCATTAATCTTGCAGATGCAATGTCCTCATTAAATTGAGTTATTGCTACCTGATCTGGTGACCTACCTCCCTTTTTTTCTGTAATATTTCTAATTACGTTAAAGTCTCCTCCTATTATCCACGGGAACTTCAAAGATGATATCTTATTCATCTCATGCCAGAGTATTTTTTTTATTCCTTCGAGTTGCTCGCATAAACTATCGAAAAAATCATATCAGCTTGCTTACCTATTTTAAAGCTAACTATTTGATCATTTTCTGTTATAATTTCTAGATCCATACTATTTTCCCACATAATCCATAACTTACTGTTTTTATTCGAAAAAGCCTTTTGAATGCCTATCTTTGCCCTATATTTATCAATCTGATTTTTGTTTACCATTGGTTTCGCTAATGCAATTATTTTAATTTTATGAATTTTAAATAAATTTCTAATTCTATTTAATGTAGGAGTGTTCGCTACTCCCCTTATATTCCAATATAAGCAATTCATTTTTAGTAAGTTTAGCTTGAGCTCTTGTGATGCATTTTGATTCATATTTCATGTTTAAATATTTTTTCTTATTCCTCATAGACTTGCTTGAGCTCGGTGGGGCTTGCTCTAGCTTCTTCGTCATAAATAATTTTTCTAAACTCAATTCTAATTTCCTTATTTCCTCAAAGGCATTTTCCTTGCTATTAAGTGCATGATTGCAAGGGTGCTTTTTCAGCCCCAAATCATTAAGTGGTGCCTGAAAATCTAGCTTGTTGCCTTCATTAATGCTACTGGCTAAAGGCCAACTTTTCACCTCCACTTCTTCTTCTGAAAATAAGTCATCCTCAGCCCAATTGTGTTGCTCTATATGTTTTAAAAAAGCATTCCTTCTCCTTCTAGACACTATTTTTTCCTTCCCTATCCTACCTTCCCCTTCCTCCTCCCTTGGCATCTTTTCCAGCCATTTATTAATCTCATCCCTCTTATCTATACTTAAATCTTTCTCTCTCCTTCCCACCACTCTTCCTAGCCCATCTTTCTCCTCTCCTTCCTTCCAATCATTTTGTCTCTCTTCTCTCGGTTCTTTCTCCACTTCCCCTTCTTTCTCTTTCACCCCCTCTCATATTTTTTTTACGACTATACAGTATAACCTATAGAACTGATCCTATTCAAGTAAGGTCGTATATATCTGTCTATTTGTCTAACTATCTATATGCCTATTTGTTAATCTATCTATCTATATATCTATCTTTCTATCTGCCTAACTTGCTACTATTTATCTAATTATATATCTATCTATTTGTCTAACTATCTAAGTATCTATCTATTAATATGCCTACATATCTATCTCTCTATCTAACTATCTTTAACTCTATCTATTTAATTGTCCTTTTATCTATCAATCTATTTATCTATATGTCTAATTATTAATCTATCTATTTATGTATCTATCTATCTATTTATCTATATACTTATCTATTTATCTATCGATTTGTCTATCTAGCTATCTTTTATCTATCTACTTGTCTATGTATCTATCTATCTATTAAAATGCATGTATCTATCTATCTATTAAAATGCATGTATCTATCTATCTATCTACATATCTGCTTATCTATTTATCTTTCTTTCTTTCAATCTGAATATGTGTATATCTGCATATATTCCGAGCTATCAATCAATCTATCGATCTATATTTTGTCTATATGTATATCTATCTATCTATCTTGTTAAATCTTTATCTATATATGTGTGTATATATCTATTTTTCTATCTGCAATTCTTTATATCTCCTTATCTATCTTTGTATATATCTATCTATTTGTATAACTATCTATATGACTATCTGTTAATCTATCTATCTGTCTATCTATTTATTTATATAATAGGTTATTATATATCTATTTATATATCTATCTATCTATCTATTTGTCTAACTATTTAATTATATATCTATTTATTTTCCTAACTATCTATCTATCTTTCTAACTAACTAATTATTTTTTTATCTAACAATCAATCAATCTATCTGTCTAAATTTAAATCTATCTACTATGTATCAATATATTTGTTTATCTATATTCTATATATTGATCTATTTGTATATCTAGCTATATGTTTATCTATCTATTTGTTTATCTAACTATCAATCAATCAATCTATATGTCTATCTATCTATCTACTAATCTGCTTATCTATCTATCTTTCTATAACTTTATATGACTATTTGTCTATCTATCAAAATTTCTATATGATTATTTGATTATCTATCTATCTGCCTATTTTTCTATCTATCGATATATCTATCTACATATGTATATATAATTATATCTATCTTTCTATCTATATAAAAAATATTTGTGTATCTATATATATTTTTATATAGCCTATCTTCTAATTATCTGTCTATTTGTCTATCTATCTATCTGTCTATTTGTCTATCTATATATCTATCTATGTGACTATTTGTGTGACTGTCTATCTATTTTTTGTCGATCTATAAATTTTTTATCTATCTATCTATTTGGCTATCTGTAAATATAAATATATATATATATATGTCTATCTATCTATCTATATATCTAGCTATCTATATATAGATGTCTATCTGTCTATCTATCTTTCTATATGTCTATCTATCTTTCATTTTATCTTTTTATCTTTCTATTTGTTTATCTATATAACTAACTATCTCTCTATTTGTCTAACTATCTTTCTACATATATGTCTATTTGTCTTTTTATCTATCTATCTCTCTTTGTATCTATCTATTTATCTATCTATCTATCTATCTATCTATCTATGTCTATGTGTCTATGTTTATATGTGCCTATGTGTCAATGTGTCATGTGGTTATGTATGTATATGTCTATCTGTATATGTGTTTATATGTCTATGTAACAATGTGTCTATCTGTATATGTGTCTATGAGTCTCTATGTCTGTCTATGTATCAATATACCAATCTATATATCTTTCTATCTATTGTTCTTTCTATCTACCTATCTATCTATTTATCTGCCTATCTATCTATTTGTCTACCTGTATAACTAATTATTTGTGTATTTATCTATCTGTCAATTTTTCCATCAATCTATCTTTGTATCTATCTATCTATCTATTTGTCAATTTGTGTATCTATCTATCTATTTATCTATATATCTATTTATCTATCTATTTATATGACTATATGTCTAAATATATATCTACCTATCTATCTATTTATCTATCTTTTTATCTATATATCTATCTGACTATCTTTGAATTTGTATATCTATCTCAATGTATATATTTCAATCGATCTTGTTGTATATGAGGCTATTAGGCTATGTGTTTAACTATCTATCTATCTATCAATTTATTTGTATGTCTAATAGACTATTTGTCTATCTATATGTCTATCAATTTTTCAATTTTTCAATTTATTTGTCTATTTATTTGTCAATCTTTTTATCTATATATCTATATGTATATCTGACTATCCATCTATCTATCTATCAATCTATATGTCTATCTATATATCTAACTATGTATCTTTCTATTTTTCTATGTATCTTTATATCTATCTATCTATCTATATATATATATATATGTGTATCTATCTATCTATCTATCTGTCTGTCTGTCTATATATCAATATATATGTGTACCTATCTATCTATTTGACTGTCTATCTAATAATTTGCCTATCCATGTATCTACCAGTCTATCAATTTGTCAATCTATCTATATGTCTATGTGTCTATCTATTTATCTATGTATTTGTATATTTGTCTATCTATTAATCAATGTATTTATCTGTCTATCTATCTATCAGCCTATTTGTCTTTGTACCTATCTATTTATCTGTCTATCTTTCTAGCAAAATCTTTATCTATTTGCCTATATATCTATCTGTCTATCTATCTATTTGTAAATCTATCTATCTATCTATCCGTCTAAATGTCTTTCTATCTATTTGTCGATCTATTTATCAATGAATCTATCTATCTATATATCTATATGTCAATCAATATTTTTGTCTAACTATCTATTTGTCTATTTATCTTTCTTTCTATTTGTCTATTTGTCTATATATTTTCTATCTTTCAATCTATCTTTCTGTATATATGTCTATCTATCATTGTGTCATTCAATAAATCTATCAGTCTAGCAATCTATATTTTTATTTATCTATTATCTATTTGATTATCTATCTATTTATATATCTAACATTCTTTCTATTTGCCGATTTGTCTCTCTATCTATATAGCTATTTATCTTTCTATATAACTATATATCAATCTATCTATCGATTTAACTATTTGATATCTATCTATCTATTTATTAATCTATCTATTTGTCTATCTATATATCTATATCTTTATCTGTCTTTAATTCAATCTATCTATCTATCTAAATATCTTCATAAGTTTCTATTTATCTATCTATATTTCTATCTATTTATATTTTTGTTTTCTTTTATTTCCATTTATCTGTATATCTATCTATCTTTTTATTAGTCAATCTAATCTATCTATCTATCTATCTGTCTGTCTGTCTAGCTGTCTAATAGTGTATCTATTTTTATCTCTATCTATCTATCTATCTATTTATTTATATATCTATTTATTTATTTATATATTTATCAATATATATGTCTATTTATCTATTTATTTATATGTATACCTATATATCTATCTATAGGTCAATCTGTTTACCTATCTATTAGTCTATTTATCAATCTATCTATTTGTCTATTTGTTTATCTGTCTATATGATTTTTTATCTATCAATCTATCTATCAATGTATTTGACTATCAATCTATCTATATATTTGTCTATTTGTCTATCTATTTATCTATCTATCTATCCATCTATCAATTTGTCTATTTGTCTACTTGTTAATTTATCTATCTATCTATTTTTGTCTATATGTTTATCTATCTATCTATCTATCTTTTTGTTTATCTATCTATCTATCTATATATCTAATTGTTTAATTATCTTTTTGTCTATTAGTCTATCATTAAAACTGTCTAGCTATTTATCTATCCATCGATATGTCTATTTTCTTTTCTTTATATTTATCTTTTTGTCTATCTATCAATCTATCAATCGATCTGTTTATCAATCTATCTATTTCTCTTCCAATATATCTATCAATCTGTCTATTTCTAGTAGTCTATTAGTCTATTTGTCTATTAGTCATTCTTTTAATCTCTTTATCTATTTACCTATTTATTTATTTATCTATCTATCTATTGGTCTATTTGTCTGTCCATCTATCTATATATCTATTTATCTTTCTATCTATCTATCTATCTATTTATCTATCTGTCTAATTTCTACCTCTCTATATATCTATCTAACTTTATTTTATATATATATATATATATATATATATATATATATATATATCTGTCTATCTATATATTTATCTACCTATCTATCTATTTAACTCTTATTTTTCTATCTATCTATCTATCTATATGTTTATCTATCTATTTATCTATCTGTCTATCGATCTGTCTATCTATCTATCTATTTATCTATATTTCTATCTTTCTATATGTCTATCCATCTATCTATTTATTTGTCTAATTGATTATATGACTATCTATCTATATTTATAACTCTCAAACTATCTATGTTTCTATCTGTCTAACTTTATATCTTTCAAACTATCTATCTAATTGTATAACTATCTTTCTTTCTATTGTCTATCGGTAAATCTATATTGTCTGTCTATTTATATATCTAAGTAGCTATCTATCTCTCGGTCTATTTGTCTCTGTCCATTGTATAATGCTTATCTGTATATTTACCTAACTATTTCTATATATGTCTACCTGTCTATCTATCTATCTATCTATGTAACTATATGTATATTTGTCTAATTTAATTTATCTCTATCTATTAATCTATGTATCTGTCTATATAATTATTTATGTATCTGTGTAACTGGCTAACTATATATATATATATATATATATATATATATATATCTATCTATCTATTTGTCTAACCATCTAACTAACTATCTATTTAAATATCTCTATCTTTATGTTTATCTATTTATCTATCTCTCTAACTATTTAATTGTTGTTCTTTTTATTTGTTTTTTTGTTTATTTATATATCTATCTATTTATGTGACATCCCATCCCTCATGGGGTCCCACTCCATTCCATCACACAATAAAATATTCAATAAAATAATTTTTTTTCAAATATAGTGTACACAATTTTTTTCTTTTATTTTTTCAATGGAATAAAAAAACACAAAAAATATTATTTAAGCCATTACTAGCTTCCCATCACATGTGTGATACTACATGTGGATCTGTCATTTGTCCTGCATCTGTACCTGAAAGGGTTCTCGCAATGGAGCGAACAAATCTCTATAGAGGTACACTCCTACAGGGCTATTCCCTATCTAAGTGCTCATAAAATATTATGCATATATATTAATACCCACTCAAGTATAATGTTTACCTGAAAATAATTATGGATGAAATGTTATATGTTCATATTCCTGAGTCTCATCGACACCCTCACACATGCCAAAGCCATGCTGATATTTATATATATATAGAAATATTTATTTTTTTTAGATTTATTCCAAAAAATATGGATATACTCTGAAAAACATATTGGACATTTATCTAAGAAAAATATGTTTTTCTTTGATAAACTTCGAGAAATATGGACTTCCTCCGAAAAACATATTGGCCATTTTTTGATAAAATATTTTTTTTCTTTGATATTTTCCAAAACCCACCGTGTTACTCAGACTGGCCATTATCCCAATTAAAATTAGCATATTTATATTAGCCATGCTCTAGAAAGAAATACCATGCAACTTAGTCTAGATGTTCTCATAATTCGTGTTCGCCATATACTATACATATACCTTTATTTGTGTGTGTGTGTGTGTGTGTGTGTGTGTGTGTATAATGCACCCACCCATTTATATGGAATGTTCCAATGCACATGAAATGCAATTATATCATTTTCGTTTGATATTTCAGACACAATTATAACAATCCAAAACTAATTCATTCACAACTAAATTTTACTAAATGAAATATAGGAACTTTTTACCAATTAACCATTTCTAATGAAATTATTAAGAATTCAAATTGAAATTAAAAACATTATCATTTATGGTCTTTAAATAGAAAGAAATTATGATAAAAGAAAACTACTACCCTCCGAAAAATTTCATGTAACCTTTATAAATATAATAGTAAACTAAAAATCTCATCATGTAGAGTAACTTTAGTTCGTAGACTATTCTATTCTGATTTCAGAATAATCCATTATGATCAAAAGAAAATCAATGAATCTTTTATTTTTTTTTCACATGCATTATGTCTCTTTCTCCCCTAAAGTATGTTTTTTTCTTTCCCCATCATCCCATTTTCTGGATTTCCGATGTTTTCTTTTATAATAATATAAAAAAATATATTTTTATAATAGTTTTTTTTCTTTCTTTTTTTTTGACACATGACCATGAATGGAGCAGGCACGTGTTGATGTTGTGGCACTGTCTTCTGCTTGTGTTGTTTTTATTTATTTATTTATTCTAAAAATTATTTAAATAAATTAAATAAATAACTAAATTTTGACTTCTTCAGAAAATGTAAAAATTTGTTGCCGTAAGTATATTTTCCATGATGAATTCAGTAACAAAATCTATTTTATCATCACGGTTCTAAAATTTTCAGCTTATTTTTCTTATTTCAAAATTATGATTGAGCTCTTTTTTTTCCAAAAACAAAATCATATTATCTATTTCTCATTTTCTATGGAATTTGACAAATTTTGTATCTAACTATCAATCTATTAATATATCTATCTTCTATTTGTCAATCTAACTATCGATTTATTTGTCTATATTTTTACCTATCTATTTGCCTATCTACATATCTATCCATACGTCTATCTATCTATATATCTGCCTATCTACTTATCTATCTATATGTCTATCTCTCTATCTAACTATCTGCCTATAAATCTAAATGTTTATATCTCTAAGTGTCTATGAGTCAATCTTTTTATGTATCTATCTATCTATCTATTTGTGTGTATATCTGTTAATTTATCTATCTACTAATCTATCTATATGTCTGTCTGTCTGTCTATCTATCTATCTATCTTTATGTCTATCGATCTATCTATATATAGTTATGTGTATGTGTTTATTTGTCTATCTGCCTATCTGCTTATATGTATATTTTTTTATCTATCTATATGGCTATTTATCTATCTATCTTTTTATCGATCTATCTAACTATTTGTCTATCTGTCTAACTATCTCTTTTGTCTATCTATCTATTTATCAATCTATATATCTATCTATCTGTATGTCTGTCTATTTGTCTATCTATAAATTTTGTTTATATGTCTATCTATCTATCTATCTATTTGGCAGTCTATCTATATATCTATATATTTGTTTATCTATCTAATTGTATATCTATTTATCTATCTATCTATCAATCTAACTGGCTATTAATCTATATTTCTATCTATGTATCTTTCTATTTTTTAATTTCTTATCTGTATATATGTGTATCTCTATATTTGCCTATTAGTCTATCTACATATATGTTTATTTGTATATTCTTCAATCTGACTCTCTTTGTATATATCTTTAAATCTATGTTTATGTGTCTATGTGTCTGTCTATTTATCTATCTATCTATCTATCTATCTATCTTTATGTGTGTGTGTGTGTGTGTGTATATATATATATATATATATATATATCTATATTTCTACCTATCTATCTATTTTCTAAGTGTCTTTTTGTCTATGTTTCTATTTATCTTTCTGTCTACTTGTCTTTCTGTCCATATTTCTATCTGTCTATTTGTTTATTTTTTATTTATCTATTTGTCTATCTATCTATTTGACTATTTGTCTATCTATCTATTTGCATATCTATTTATCTGTCTATCTATCTATAATTCTATATATTTATCTATCTATATATCTATATGCATGTCTATCTATCTATATGTCTATCTATCTATACGTCTATCTATATGTCTATCTCTATATCTCTCTATCTACCTTTTAGTTTATCAGTCTATAAGTCTATGTATTTATATATCTATCATTCTATCTAATTTTCTATATGTCTCTTTGTCTATATGTCTATCTATCTATCTATGTATCTATCTATCTGTCTATCTTTTTATCTTTCTATCTTTCAATATGTCTATAAGTCTATTTATTTATCAGTCTATCTATCTAACTAGTTGTCTATATATTTACATATCTATCTATAAATCTATGTAAATATCTAACTATCTATTATTCTATCTAACTTTCTAAATGTCTAACTGACTTTCTATTAATCTATCAATCAATCTGTCTATATAAATATATACACACATATGACAATCTTTATATCTATTTAGTTGTCTATCTATCTATATATCTATCTATATATCTGTCTATCTATCATTCTATGTATCTATATATCTATCTATCTATATGTCTATCTATCTATCTATAAGTATACATGTCTATCTATCTATCTGTGTATATATTTATTTGTCTATATATCTATCTATCTATCTATTTGCCTATCTGTCAATCTATCTATCCATCAATCTACCTATCTCTCAATCTATCTATCTCTTTATCTATCTATTACTTTATCATCTAAAAGTCTGTGTCAATCCATCTAACTATCTGTCTATATTTTTTATATGTTTATCTATCTATTTGTCAAACATTTATATGTCTATCTCTTATATCTATCTGTCTATCTATCTATTAGTATATTAACCTATATGTATATCTATCTATCTATTTTTCTATCTATTGTCTATCTATCTATATATCTATTTGTCTAACTATATATCTATCTTTCTATATGCCTATCTATGTATTTGTAAATCTAACAATCTATCTATCTATCTGTCTATCTATCATTGTATATGTCTATCTATTTTTCTATCTATCTATCTATCTATTTATTTCTATATCTATCTATTTGCTATATGGCTTCTTGCTATCATTATATCTATCTATATATTTATCTACCTGTCTATTTGTATATCTATTTATTTGTATATCTCTATCTATACATGTGGCTAACTTGTAATATATTTATCTTTATATATATATATCTATCTTTCTATCTATCTTTGTGTCTATCTATCTTTTTATATATCTATCTATCTTTTTATCTATCTATCTATCTATATAATCATCTATCTGTATATCTGTCGATCTTTCTATCTATCTATTTGATATTTATCTATATATTTATCTATCTATCTATTTATATAACTATATGTCTGTCTAATTGTCAATCTATCAATCTGCTCTATATATATATCTACCTATCAATCTATTTGTCTATTTGTATATTTATCTATCAATATATCTATTTATTTTTCTAAATGATTATATGCCTGTCAATTTATATTTCTAACTATCTAATAGTCTTTATTTCTATCTATCTAACTATTTAACTTTCAATATATTTATCTATCTATTTGTATAACTATCTTTCTATTTATTAGTCTATAAGTAAATCTATCTATCTTTCTATCTATATATTAATCTATGTAACTATTTATATTTTTGTGTGTTTCTCAATCAATTTTTTGTCTGTCTATCTATATATCTATCTTTCAACTCTTTATCTGTTTATCTATCTATCAGTCTATAAGACTATCTATCAGTCTATAAGACTATCTATCTGTCTATCTCTGTCACTCTCTAACTATCTATCTATATATCTATCTATCTGTATATTTATCTTTCTATTTGACAATCTATCTTTCTATCTATCTCTTTATCTATCTTTTTGTATATAAGTCTATCAGTCTATGTGTCTATTTATTTCTTGATCTATCTATCGATCAATCAATTTGTCTACCTAACAATCTACCAGTCTAGTTGTCTACCTATATATCAATCTATATATCTATAAATTTTTCTATCTATCTATTTATTTGCCTATCTATCTATCTATCTATCTTTCTATATGTATAATTGTCTATCTATCTATATAATTATATGACTTTCTATCTAATTGTCTAACTATCTATTTAATTATCTGTCTATCTCTCTATCTATCTCTCTATCTAACTATCTATTTTTAATTCAGTATATTAGTCTATCTATCTATCTGCCTATCTATATATTTGTTAATGTGTGTATCTATCTATTTGTCAATCTATCTATTTGTCTAAATTTATATCTTTCTTTAAATCTGACTATCCATCTATATTTCTATCTATCTATATGTATAACTTTCTATTTCTTTATTTGTCTATCTATCAATTTGTCAATCAGTCAATATATCTATCTGTTTATGTTTCAATCTATCTAATTAACTAACTTTTTAATAATCAATATGTCTATATATCTATTTGTCTATTTGTCTAAGTATTTAACTATCTTTCTATTTATATATCTCTCTATCTGTATATCTGTCTGTCACTCAATCTATCTAACTATCTATACGTCTATCAGTATATATGTCTATTTATCTATCTATCTATATATTTATCTATCTATTATATATTTATCAATCTATCTACATATCTATCTATCTATTTATCTTACTATCTATCTAAATATTTAACTATCTATTTTTTTATCTATCTATTTGTGTGTGTGTGTGTGTGTGTCTATATAAACACCAATCTTTTTAGCAAACTATCTATCTATCTATCTATATGACTATCTATCTATCTATTAATAATTTGATTACCTATTTATCTATATATATATATAAGTCTATATGTCAATCGATTGATTTATCTATCTATCTATATGTCTATATACAAATATATCTATCTAGCTATATGATCAATTTGTCTAACTATCTATCAATCTATCTATCTATTTGTATATATGTCTATGTGTCAATCTATCTATCGATGTAACTATCTATCTATTAATCAATTTGTTTGTCTATCTATCTAACTATCTAACTATCTATATATTTATCTATCTATCTATTAAATTATCTATTTGTCTATTTGTATGTTTATCTGTCTATCTATTTGTTTATATATCTATCTATCTATAAATCTATATTTATTTCTATCTATCTCTTTATCTAGTTATCTATCTATCTTTCTTTCTATCATTTTATTTGTCTGTCGATCTATCTATCTATCAACTATATATCTTTCTATCTATCTATCTCTCTATCTATCTATTAGTCGATTAGTCTATAAGTATATGTGTATATCTATCTATCTGCCTTTTTATCTATTTATATGTCTATCTATCTATTTATCTAACAATATTTATGTCTATCTCTTTATCTATATATATGTCTATATATATCTATATCTTTCGATCTATTTTTCTCTCTATATGCGTAACTTTCTAATTGTCTATTGATCTATATGTCGATTTATCTATGTGTCTATCTATCAAACTATAAATCCATCTTTATGTTTATATTTCTATCTGTCTTATTCACTAACTAATTAAAAATCTATTTGTCTATATGTCTATGTCTATTTTTCTATCGTACTATTTAATTGTCTTTCTTCCTATCAGATTATCAGTTTATCTATCTATCTATGTGTCTATCTATCTATCTGTCTGTAAATCAAAATATATATCTATATATCTATCTATTTGACTATATATCAATTAAATGTCTATTTGTCTATATGTTTTTATATCAATTTGTCTGTCTATCTATCTATCTATTTGTCGTTCTTTCTATCTATCTAATATATCTATCTCTCTATCTGTCTATAAACCTATCTACATATCTATATATCTATTAATGTGTCTATCTATTTATCTATCAATTTATAAATATATAATGTCTGCCTATCTATCTATATATCTATCTATTTGTCTCTGTGTCCATATATCTATCTATCAATCAAAATATCTAGCTATCTTTCTATCTATATGTCTATTTGTCTCTATGTCCATCTATATATCTGTTTATCTATATATATAGCTATCTTTCTATCTATATGTCTATGAATTTATCAATCTATCTATCATTTTATCTATATATCTATCTATCTATATATCTTTCCATTTGTCTATCTACCTACCTATCAATAATTCTATTTATTTTTCTATCTATCTATCCATCTAAATACATATTTGTCTTTCTATATATCTCTCTATCTATCTATGTGTATATCTGTATATTTATCTTGCTAGCTTTTTGTAGATTTGTCAATTTGTATATCTATCTATAAATATATCTATTTATCTCTATTTGTAGATCTATTTACCTATCAATATATTTAAATATCAATCTATATATATGTCTATCAGTCTATTTGTCTATCTACCAACCTGAGAATTTATTTATTAGTCTATCTTTATATATCTCTATCTTTTTATCTATACATCTCTCTATGTGTCTGTTTATCTATCTATTAATTATCTATCTATCTATCTATATATGTATCAATCTATATGTGTATCAATCAATTAGTCAATTTGTCTCTCTCTATGTGTCTATTAATCTATATGTTTAAACTAACTATATCTATATCTATGTATCTATCTATTTGTCTATCTATCTATCTATCTCAATCTTTCTATTATTTATCAATCTATAAGTCTCTCAATCTATCTATATGTCTATCTGAATAACTATCAATCTGTCAATCTATAAGTCTCTATATAGCAATCTATTTAACTATATATTTGTTTATATATCTTTCTGAATATAAGTCTATTTGCTTACATGTCTATCTATGTATTTGTTTATTTGTCTATCTATCTATCAGTTTATCTATCATTTTATCTATCTATCTATCTATATATATTTTTTGAGACTATTTGCCAAACTAGCTATCTTTCTATATGTCTATCAGCTTATCTATATATTTGTTTATCTATCTATGCAAATATCTACCTACCTAACTATCTATCTATTTGTGTATCTATTATCTATCTATCTGTATTTCTATCTATATATCAATATATCTATATATCTATTATATTATATATCAGTCTATTAGTCAATCTTTATATTTGTCTATTTAACAATTTCACTAGCAATTTGTCTTTATATTATCAATCTATCTTTCTCTCTATCTTCCTATCAAATTATTTGTCTAAATATTTATATATTTATTTGTCAATTTGCCTCTGTATTTATTTATATGTCTATTTGATTATCTGTATATATATATCTATGTGCATATCTATCTCTATGCCTATATATATATATCTCTGTCTATCTATATATCTATTTATTTGTCTATCTATCTAACTATGTATATATATCTATTAATTTGTCTAGATGTATAACTATATTTTTGTGTATTTATTTACTTTCCTATCTATCTATCTGTGTATCTGTCTATCTATCTATATATCTATTTCTTTATATATCTAACTATCTTTCTCTCTATGTA
>JAREIK010014373.1:0-97876 GCA_029783825.1 Sapria himalayana
GAAAGATAACTAGAAAGATATATAGACAACTAGAAAGCTATATAGATTGTGAGATTTATTGATAGACTAATAGGCTAATTGACAGAAAGATAGTTATATAATTAGATAGATAGATAGATCGGTAGACTGATAGATAAATATATGGATAGTTAGATAGTTAGATAGTTAGAAAGAAACATAGATAAATACAATGATAGATAGATAGATAAATAGATAGATTGAAGGATATATAGATAGACAGATATATAGATATATATATAGATAGATAAACAAATAGAGTATTAGATAGATAATCAAATAGATAGTTACATATACAAATAGATAGATAGACAAATAGACACATTTATAGATAGATAAATACATAGGCACATAGATAGATACTCAAATATATAGATAAAAAATAGACTGATTGACAAAGAGGTAGATAGATTGATAGACAAATAGATTGAAATATAAATAGATACATAAATAGAATAATAGATAGGTAGACAAATAGACAAATTGAATCAAAATAGCAAGATAGACAGATGGATACATAGTTAGATAGTTACATAGATAGATGGACATATAGACATTTAGATAAATAAATAATCATATAGATATAGTCAGATAAGCAAATAGATAGACATTTATATGTATATATATATATATATATTGATATATAAATAAATAGATAGAAAGGTACACATAGAGATAGCTTGACAAATAGATAGAAAGATAAATAGATTGAAAAACAAATAAAAAGATAGATAGATAGATAAATAAATAGATAGATAGATAAGCAGATAGACTGCTAGAGAGATAAACATATAGATGGATATATAGATAGTAGATATAAAGATATATATAAATAGATATAAAAATAGACAGATAAATATAAAGTTAGATTGATAGATTGACAGATACATATATATACCATTTGATAGATTGATTGATAGACATATAGACTGATATTTTGATAGATAGATAGATAAATAGATAGATAGATAGACAAAAAGATAGAATGATAAAGAGATTGATAGATATACAAATAGATAGATAGACAAATAGACATGTAGACAAATATACAGATAGATAAACAATTAGACAAATCGATAGATAAACAAATAGATAGATAGACAAATAGGTAGATAGAATGATAGACATATAGCTAGATTGGAAAATAGTCTAAAAGAGAAATATATAGATAGATAGATAGATAGATATACAAACAGATAGATAGATAGATAGATACATAGATAGATAGATAGACACATAAAGAGATAGATAGTTAGATAGATATAGATATAAAAAGATATACTAATAGAAAAATACTTAGATAGATAGATATATAAAAAGAAAGATATGATTATAGATAGATAATTAGATATCAATATTAATAGATAAATAGATCTATAAATATAATGATAAATAGAGATTCGCATAGATAGATATACAAAAGATATAGATAGCCAAATACACAAATAGATAGATAAATATATAAATAAATAAATAGATAGATAGATATATAATTTGATAGATATGCAAATAAAGAAATAGATAGATAGTCAGATATATAGATATATAGATTGATAGGCAGATAGATATATAGAAAGATAGATACAAAGATAGATATATAGATAGATAGATAGCTAGACAGATAGATAGGTAGACAAATAGATAGACAAGCTAATAGAAAGAAAGAAAGATAGATAGATAGATATATAACTAGACAAATAGACAGATTGATTATTAGATAGATAGAAAGAAAGTTACATAGTTTAACAGATAAATAATTTAACAAATAGATAGTTTGATAGGTAGATTGATAGAAAGATAGAAAATTGAATTGTTACATATATAGATAGATAGACAAATAGATATTTGGATAAATAAATAAATAAAAAGATAATTATATATAGAGAGAAAGAAAAATAAATTATTAGATAGATAGATGCATATATAGATAGATATATAGACAGATAGATAACTAGACTGAAAGATAGATAAATAGATAGATAGATAGACAAATAGACAGGAAAATAAATAGAAATAAAGATAGACAGATAGAATGATAAACAAATAGACTGATAGACTAATAGATTGATAAACATCTAGAGAGATAGACAGATAGATAGGTAGGTAGGTAGCTAGATAGAAAAATAGATAGATAGGTAGTTAGATATATAGATAGATAGATAGACATGTTGACACATAGACAAATAGTTAGATAGCTAGATATATATATAGATAGACGCATAGACACAAAGATACATAGACTGATAGATAGATTCATAGATAGACAAATACACTTCTACACAATAACACGAATATACAAATAGATAATAAACTAATTAGACAAATATATTCATAGATGCTTTGTCAGATAGAAAATTAGATAGATATATAGATATATAATAGATAGAAAAATAGACACATAGACAAATAGATAAATAGACGAATAGAAAGATAGACAGCTAGATATATAAACAGATATATATATATATATAATATATATATATAGACAGATAGATAGATAGATAGATAGACAAATACATAGATAGATAGATAGACAGACAAATAGGTAGATAGATATATAAAAAGATAAATAGATAGATATAAAAATAGTTAGATAAATGGATTGACAAATATACAAAGATTTTAGATAGAAAGATAGACATTTAGATAATTAGATAGATAGATTGATAAAAACATAGACATATTCACTAAAAAACTAAAAGGCTTATAGAGAGTTAGATAGACATATAGATAGAGAGTTATCTAGATAGATAGATAAATATATATATAGATTGATTGAAAGAGAGATGTATAGACAGATATAATAATAGATAGACATATATACAAATAGATAGATAGACAAAAAGCTAAATAGACATATAAATACAAATATAGATAATCAGATAGATAGATAGACTAATAGACTTATAAAAGAATACATAGTTAGATAGTTATATAGATAGATACATAGACATATAGATTGATAGATAAATAGATAGTTAGACAAGTAGATAAATAGATAGATAAATAGATAGAAAAATAGATATATAAATAGGTAGATAGATTGATAGACAAATAGAAATATAAAACATAGATAGATAGAAATATAGAAATATAGAAAAATAGTCAAATAGATTGATGAACAAAGAGTCAGATAGACCGATAAACATAAAGACATATAAGTAGATAGATAGATTGATAGACAGATAGACAGACAAATAGATAGATTTAAAGATATGTAGATAGACATATATTTAGATATATAGATAGGCAGATAAATAGATAGTCAAATAAATAGATAGATAGAAAAAAAATTAGATACACAGATTGACAAAATGAAAGATATTTTGATATATAGATAGATAGACAAATAGACAGATAAATAGTAAGGCAGATAGATATTTTGATTAATAGATTGACAGAATGATAAATAGGCCAATAGACTAATAGATGTATATACGAAAAGATAGAAAGAGAGATAGATCGACAAATAAAAAGATAGACATACACATAGATAGATACATAGTTAGATAGATATATAGTTAGATATATAGATAGATAAGATGTATACAAATTGATAGATAGCCATAATACCAAAAAGATAGACTACTATTTTAATAGAAGATTAGAGAGAGAGATAGTAGGTAAATAGATAAGTAGATAAACAAAAAGATAAATAGATAAATTAAAAAATAGATAGATAAAAGATAGACATATAATCAAATAAATAAATATACATATAAACAAGTAAATAGAAAGATAAATAGAAACATAAATAGATAGACAAATATACAAATAGACAGATAGGTAGATAGATACATTGATAGACAGATAGATATATTAATAGACTGGTAGATATATAGATAAACACATAGAGACACATAGACACAGATATACATAGACACATAGAGACATTGACACATAGACACTGACACATAGACACATACATAGTTAGTTAGATAGATACAAATAGAGATAGATATATTGATATACAAATCGACATTTAGGTAGATAAACAATAGGCATATAAAAAGATAGACATATATATAGATAAAAAAATAGATAGATTGAATGATAGAAAGAAAGATAATTAGATAGATAGATAGATGGTAGATAAGATTGATAAATAGACAAAGACACCCAAATATCAATAGATAGATAGTTAGATAATATATATATATATATATATATATATGTGTGTGTGTGTGTGTGTGTGTGTGTGTGTGTGTGTGTAAAGATATACATATACACAATTAGACAGATAAATAAATAGACCGATATAAAAATGGTTTTATAGACAAATTGAAAAATAATCAAATAGATAGATAGACAGACAAATAGTTAGATAGATAGATATAGACAAATAGGTAGATAGATAAATAGACAAATATATAGATAAGCAGATAGAGAGATAGGTAGAAAGATAGTTACATAGATACACACATATATAGATAAAGATAAGATAGAATGAAAGAAAGAAAAATAGATATAAAATAGATAGATAGATAGATATACATTTATATTGTTACAACGATTTATAGATAGACAAATAGACATATAAATATATAGATAGTTAGACATATAGTTAGATAAAAAGATAAATAAATATATATATAGATAGATACGCAAATAGGCAAATAGATAGATAGACATATAGAAAAATAGATAAATATTTAGATATATAGATAGACATATTGCAATATATACAACTAAATAGATATATAGATAGACAGATAGATAGATATACAAATAGATAGATAGATAAATAGATACATATATAGGTAGATTGATAGATAGATCAATAGATTGAAAATAGATAGACATTTAATAAGATAGCTAGATAGATAAACAAAGAGGTAAATCCATATATAGTAAAAAAGATAGATAGATAGATAAATATACAGATATGCAGATTTGCTTATAGATAGATACACAGATAAATAGATATACAGATAAAAGAGAGAGATAAATAAACATGCAGATAGATAGATAGATAGATACATAGAGAGGTAAATAGATAGATAGATAGAAAGATACAGTGATAGACAGATAGATTGAAAAAATGATAGAAATAGATAGATAGATATATAAATAGATAGAATAGATAGATAGATATAGATAGATAAATATATAGATAGATTGATGACAAGATAGATAAATATATAGATTGATTGATTGACAAAAAAGGAAAATATATAGATAAGTAGATAGATATATTGAAGATTAGATAGATAGATATATTCACTGATAGACTAATAGATAAAAAATAGAAAGATAGATAGATAGATCGACATATAGATAGATAAACAAAAAAATAGATAGATAGATAGAAATATATATATATATATATAGACAAAAAGACAAATCGACAGATTGATAGAAAGATTAATAGATAGATTCAAAGATAATTAGATAGATAGACAAATAGACGAATAAATAGATAGATAGTAAGAATGATAGATATATAGATATTTAGATAGATAAAAAAACTTATACATAGATATACAAATAGATAAATAGATAGATAGACAATTATAGAAATAGCTAGATAGCCAAATAGACAAATAGATAAATATATAGATAGACAAATAGAGATATAAACATATAGATAGATAGACAAATAAATAGATAAATATATTGACAGACATATAGATAGAGAGATAGATAATTAAAAAGACATAGATAAATAGACTATTAAACAAATAGATATACAGATAGATTGAATAATAAATAGATAGATATACAGATAGATTGATATAAAAAGGCAAATTGAAAAATAAGAGGAAATATAGATAGATAAATAGAGAGTTAGAAAGATAGATAGATAAATATATAGATAGATAGATAAATATATAAATATATAGACAAAAGATAGATAAATAGATAGACTTTTATAAAGATTGATAGATAGACATAAAGATAGACAGATAGATAGATAGATAGATAGACAGAAGATAGATAGACAGATAGATAGATAGACAAACTGATAGATAGATAGATACCTAGATAGATATATAAACAAATAGATAGACAGACACATAGATCGATAGGTAGATAGGCCAATAGACAAATAGAAAGATAGATAAATAAATAGATAAATAGACAAATAAATAGTTAGATAAATAAATAGACAAATATAAACATAGATATATATATATATAGAAATAGAAAAATAGATTGATACATAGATAGACACACAGATAGATAGATAGATACAAAGAAAGAAAAATAGAAAGATAGATAGACAAAAATATAGATAGAAAATAAATAGATAAATAAGTTGCTAAATTTATAAATAGTTAAAAAAATAGTTAGGTAGATTGATAGATTAATAGATAAATAAATATATAGATAGATAGATACACAAATATGTATAAAGATAGATAGACATATAGATAGTTACATTTAAACACAGATATATAGATACATAGTAAGATAAATAGATAGATATATAGAAAAGTAGAGATATAGATAGATAGATAGTTAGACAGACAGATTGATTGATTGATGGTGAGACAAATAGATAGATAAACACATAGTCTAATAGATTTATATATTAAAAGATACATCGAGAGAGATAGACAGAGATAGAAGTAGACAAATAGAAAGCTAAACAAATAGATAGATAGATAGATAAATGAAGATATATTGTTAGACATATAAAAAGATAGATAAATAGATAGAAAGGATAATAGTATAATAGATGAATAGAGTGATTGAAAGAAACAAATTTATAGATAGACAGATAGAAAGATAGATAGATACAAAGATACATACATATATAGAAAAACAAAAAATAAATAGATATACATATAGATAGATTTACAAATAAATAGATATACACATAGTCAAGTAGATAGAAATATAAATATAAACAGATAGATATACATATAGTCAAATATACAGATAGGCAGATAGAAGATATATAGGTAGATAGAATGAAAGAAAGAAAGATAGATAATTATATAGATAGCAGATAGATATATAGTAACATACACACATAGACACATAGAAATATAAAATAATTGACACATATAACCATAGACACATAGATAGATAAAAAGATAGACTAATAGATAGATAGATAAACTAATAGATAGATAGATATATATATTGATAGATTTAAATATTGATAGATAGACTAATAGATATACAGATAGATTGATAGATAGATAAACTAATAGATAGATAGATATATAGATTGATAGATATAAATACTAATAGATAGATAGATAGATAGACTTATAGATAAATCGACAAAGAGATAGATAGCTAGATATATAGATAAACAAATATACAAATGGACATATAGATATATAAATAGAGAAATATATAGATTGATAGATATGTAGATATACAAATAGATAGGTAGACAAATAGATAGACATAAAAATATATAGATAGACAAATAGATAGATAGATAGATAAATAAATAGTAAGATAGATAGATAAATAGATAGACAAATAGTCATTTATATAGATAGAAAAATAGACAAATATTTAGATAGAATGATATGTAAATAGATATATAGAAAGATACATACAAAAATATATAGATAGATAGATAGAGAGATAAAAATATAAATAGATAGATTAATAGATAGATATATAGATAGATATATAGATAGAAAGATAGACAGATAGATAGACAGACAATCTGATAGATAAATAGATAGATAGACTAATAGACTGATAGAATGATAGATAGATACATAGATTTGACAATAGGCAGATAGATAGATAGATAGACATATTGGCATTTTGACATATAGATAGATTGACATATAGTCAGATAGAGAATAAACAAATAGATAAATAAGCAGATATGTAGATAATTAAATAGACATATAGACAAATAAATAGATAGTTAGATAAAAATATAGATAGATAAATAGATATCTTGATAGTCAAATAGATAGATAGATAGATAGGTATATATATAGATATGTAGTTAGTTAGTTAGATATATAGATACATAGATAGATAGATAAACGTATAGATAGAAAGACAATTAGATAGCTAGAAATATGAACAGATCGATAGATAGGCATATAAATAGCTAGATAGTTGACAATTAGACAAATAGATAGATACATAGATAGATAGATAGATAGACAGATAGACAGACATATAGAATGAAATATAGATATATAGATAAATAGATATGCAAATATATTGATAGATAGATAAACTGATATAAATAGATAGATAGTTAGTTTTATAGAAAGTTAGACAGATAGATAGTTAGATAAATAGATAGATAGATTGATTGATAAATAGAAAAAAATAAAAAAATATAGATAAGTAGATAATTAGATCAATGGATAGATAGATCGATATATACATACATAGATATATAGATTAACTTATAGATAGATAAACAACAACACAATTAGACAGTTAATAGGAAGATAGCCTAAAAGATAAATAGATCCGACATATAGGTATATAAACAAAAAGTTAGATAGATAGATAAACATATAGAAATATAGATAAATAGATAGATAAACAACTAGACAAATATATAGATAGATAGATAGACAGACAGATAGACAGATAGATAGATATAAATAAAGATAGATAGATAGATAGATTGATAGACAGATAGATAGATTAATAGATAGATAGATAGAATTACAAAAAGCATATATTCAAATATACAAATAGTAAAATAGACAGATAAATATATAAACAAATAGATAAATAAATAGATAGATAAAAAGATACATACAAATATATATAAATGGATAGTTAGATAAATAGTAATATAAATAGACAGATAAATTGGTAGATAGATAGATAGACAGATATATAGATAGAAAATTTAATAGATAAATAGATAGATAGACTGATAGATAGATATAATGATAGATAGATATAATGATAGATAGATCCATAGATATGAAGATAAAAAGATAGATAGATAGACAGATAGACATGTTGGCATTTTGACATATAGATAGATATACGGATAGTCAGATAGACAGATAACCAAAAACATATATAAGCAAATATATAGATAATTACATAGACATATAGATAGAAAATTAGATTATTAGATAGATCATTAGATAGATCATTAGATAGATAGATATCTAGATAGAAAAATAGATAGATAGATAATTAGGTATATAGACAGATAAATAGTTAGACAGATAAATAGATAGATAAATTCATAGATAGAAAGACAATTAGATAGTTAGAAAGTAAGATAGATAGACAGACCAATAGATAGACATATGAATAGATAAATAGTTAGACAATTAGACAAATAGATATACTTATAGTTAGATAGACAAATAAAAAGATCTATAGATGTGTAGATAAGCTAATAGATAGACAGACATATAGACAGACAGACAGATAGATAGATAAACATATAGACATACAAATAGAAAGATAGATAGATACATAGATAAATAGATATACAAAAAGAATGATAGATAGATAAATTGATATAAATAGATAGATAGTTAGATATATATTTAATTAGATAGAAAGATAGATAAATATATAGATAGATTGATAAATATAAAAAATTAAAATATATAGATAAGCAGAAAGTTAGATTTGATGGAAAGATAGATAGTTATATACATACACAGATATACAGATTGACTTATAGATAGATAGAAAAAAACACAATTAGACAGTTAAATAGTAGATAGACTAAAAGATAAATAGATCGAAATATAGGTATATAAACAAAAAGTTAGATAGATAGATAAACATATAGAATTATAGATAATAGATAGATAGATAAACAACTAGACAAATAGATAGATATATATATATATAGAGATTGATAGATTGATATAAGAAAGATAGATAAATAAAGAGATAAATAGATAGATAGATAAATAGATAGATAGATAGAAATACAAAAAGTATATATACAAATATACAAATATTAAAATAGATAGATAAATATATAGACAAATAGATAGATAAATAGATAGACATATAGATTGATAAACAAATAGATTGATAAATATATATATAGATAGACTGTTAGATACATATAGATATATAGACAAAAATTTAAATAGGCAAATAGACAAATATATAGAAATAGAGATAGATATTAGACACTTAGATATAAAAATATATAGATAAACAGATAGATAGATAGATAGACAAAAAGATAGATAAATAAATAGATATACAGATAAACAAATAGATAGATTAACAAATAGATAGATAGGCAATAAAATAGATCAATACTTAGACAGATAGACTAATAGACAGAAAGATAGATAGAGATAGATAGAAATATAGAAAGATAGATTGACATATGTATAGATATTGAGATAGACAAATAGATAGACAAATAGACATTTAGAAATATAGATATATAGATAGATAGACATAAAAATAGACAGATATAGAGTTAGACAAATAGGTAGATAAATAGATAGATAGATAGATAGACCGATAAAAAAATAGAAAGATAGATGGATAAATTAATAGGCAAATAGACTTATATAGATAAATTAATAGGCAAATAAACTAATAAACATAAAGATAGATATACATATAGATAGTAAAATAAATAGATTGATAAATAAATAGATACAAATATAGATATATAGATAGATAGATTGATTGATTGATTGGTTGATAGACTAATAGATTGAAAAATAGAAAGATAGTTAGAAAGTTATATTGATAGATACATAAAGAAATAGATTCATAAATCAATAGATTGATACATAGACATATATACAAATAGATAGATAGATAGGTAGACATATAGCAAACATATAGATAGATAGATAGTTAGAAATGTAGATAGACATATAAATAGAAAGATAGATAGACAGATAGATAGTAAAATAGATTAATAAATGGATATATAGACAGATAGATAAATAGACATATAGATAGATAGACAAATACATATATAGATAGTTAAATAGATAGATATACAAAAAGATAGAGAGATAGACAGGCACACAGATAGATAGATAGATACATACATAGATATGCAAATATATAACTAGATAGACACATAGAAACATAGATAGATAGACAAAGACATAAATAGATAGATAGATATATAAATAGATAGATAGAAAAATAGATAGATAAATAAATATAAGATAGAAAGATAGATAAATAAACAAAAAGACACATATATAGACACATAAAGATAAAAATATATAGATAAATAGATAGGTAGACAATTAGACTAATAGACTAATAGGCATATAGATAGTTTGATAGATAAACACAGATAAATAAGTAGATAGACAGAAAGTCTATTAAATACACATACAAATAGCCATATAAATATATATATATATATATAGATTGATAGATATATAAATAAACAAATAGACATATAGAAATAAAGAAAGAAAGATAGATAGATATACAGATAGACAGATAGATAGATAGACAGATAAATAGATACATAGATTGATAGATCGACAAATAGAAATATAGACATATAAATAAATAGATAGATAAAAGGATAGGCAAATAAACAGGTTGATAGATATATAGAGAGATATATAGAGAGATATATAGATAGATATATAGATAGATAGACTAATAGACTGATAGGTTAAAAAGATAGTTATATAGTTAGACAGATAGATAAATAGGCCATTTAGATAGATAAACATATAAATTTTGAGTTAGTTAGTGAAATAGTCAGATATAAAGATAAACATATAGATAAATTCATAGATTGATAGATTTATTAATAGACAAATAGATGCATAGACAAATAAAAAATAGTAAAATAGAAAGTTATACATATAGGCAAATATATAGATAGAAAGATAAATAGATTTATTGATATATAGATAAAAGATAGACATATAAATAGTTAGACAAATAGATATATAAACATATATAGAGATTGACAGATAGATAGAAAGATAGACACATTGACTTATATACTGATATACTAAAAAATAGATATAGATATATATATATATATATATATATATATATATATATATATATATATATATATATAGATTGATAGATATATAGTAGACAAATAGATAGATAGACAAATTGATAGATAGATAAACAAATAGATAGATACACAAAATCATAAATTGATAAATAGATAGATAGATATAAAGATAGATAGATAAATAGATAGATAGATAGATAATTAGTTAGTTAGACATATAGATAAATAGATTCCTAGATAGAAGGACAGATAGACAGATAAATAGACAGATTGATTGATTGATAGACAAACAAATTGATACATATAAAGATTGACAATATGATATTTATATATAGACAGATTGACTAATATACTACTTGATAGAAAGATAGTTAGATAGTTAGACAGATAGATAGAATGAAAAATAGTTGGATAGTTATATAGATTGATAGATAGACATATAGATATATAGACAAATAGATAGATAGATAGACTGATAGATCGATATATAGATAAACATATTGACAGATAGATAGATAGACAAATAGACAGAATTACAGATAGATAGATTGATAGATAGATAGACATATAGACATATGGACATATAGATAATATGTTAGATAGATATATAGATATATAGACACATAGAACTATATACTGATAAACATAAAGGCAGATAGAGAGAGAGAGAGATTGACATATAAACAATTACATAAATCGATAGACAAGTAGATAAATATATAGATAATAGATATATAGATTGAAAGATAGATAGAGAGATATAAAGATAGACAAATAGATAAATAGACAATAAGATAGATATACACATAAACACATATATAAATAGTCAGATAGATTTTTTTGGTGCTTCTCTCGCGCGGAAGAAGAAGCTCTCAACCCGTAGAGAGAGAAAATCCCTATTTCTAGAGAGAGAAAACCGCCATTCGAGCTCGAATCAAGCTCCTGTCAAGTGCAAAATGGAGCAAAATGATTTATTCACAATGAATAAATCATTTGCCTCGATAACTAAGGAGCCCGCACCATACTCGCGTACTTGTGGAGCAAAAAACATGAACCCCGTTATCGTTTTTTCAGCCGACGAGTTACAGAAGTTCAAGGAGCCTTATCAATACATGCTTATCGGCAAATTCTCCCACGGCAGGCCTCGCCCGAGCGATATACAACAGTTCTTCTCCTCTCTGAAGCTCATGGGAAGGGTAAAGCTGGCCGAATATGATGCAAAACATGTGTTTATTTAGTGCTTTTCAGTTGATGATTATTACCGCATATGGCACCGTGGAGCATGGCAAGTAAGTGCTTTCCTCATGCGCGTGCTGAAATGGACGAAGGACTTCAGTCCAAAGGTGGAGGCGCCAGTTGCTCCGGTTTGGTTTTCTTTGCCGAACCTTCCTATATATCTGTTTAATGCTAATCCTCTCTATGCGATATCCTCTTGTTTGGGCAAACCTTTGCTTCGGGATGAGGCCACTGTGACATTAACTCGGCCTATTAAGGCTCGAGTATGTGTAGAGTGTAATCTCCTTACTCCTCTGCCTAATGAAATTTGGATAGGAGAGGGAGAAGATGGGCAGAACAATGGTTATTGGCAAAATGTCATACCCGAAAACATGCCCTCATATTGTTTAATCTGTAATAGGCTTGGGCACGACAAATCTGAATGTAAAATAGGTAGAGAGCCATCAGGAAAGGTGAAAGGGCAAGTAGCTGCAATAAGAAAAGTAGAAATATGGATAAGGAAGGTGGATGTGGCCCCGAAACCTCTAGGTTTAGGGGATGAAGAAGAGGTGTGTAGGAGAGAGAATGAGAGTTTTTTCTTGGAGGAGAAGGGAGATGGAAGCATTAGGGAGGTAAGCATAGAGGGTAGTAATGAAGAGAATAAGGAAGAGAGATGGGAGGTGGTGAAATTTAGAAGAAAAAGTGCTAGGAAAAATAAACATAGAAGGGTGTTAAAGGAAAAAATAGAAGATTATAGCTGGATAGAGGAGGATCTCCTAGACTTTCCGGATGAAGATTTGGAGGTGTTTAGCTGTCCTCAATTAGGTATAGATGAAGTTAAGAAAGAAAGTTACTTAGGAGAAGCGAAGGATGATTTAGAAATGTACGATAAAATTGGTGAAAATTTAAATAAATTTCAATCTATGGAAGCCATAAAGAGAATGGCTATGCAACTCGGTAAACTAGAAAAATATAATGTATTATCTCAATCTATTCCCCCCAAGAGTGCAAGAAATATGAGGAAAGATAAAAAATATGATTCAAAATGCATAACTAGATTACAATCCAAATTAGGTTTTAATGGATAGATATATGTACTGGAATATTAGAGGGGTGGCAAATAACCCTTCGATAAATAGGCTTAAAAATCTGGTTAAAACATATAAAATTGCTTTAGTAGCTATAGCAGAACCTATGACACAGCAGGATCAAATAATAAAATATAGTAGAATATTAGGGTTTAATAATTCATTTTCTAATTTAAACAGTAAACTCTGGTTAATGTGGCATAATAATCTAGACATTGAAATATTAAAAGACACAGAACAAATAATACACTTTAAAATGAATAAAAACACTGAAGATATAATATCGGTGGTATATGCTAAAAATGATAAAAAAGCTAGGTTGGTTTTATGGGAAGAAATGCGGGATATAGCATCAAAAAATACTCCTTGGTTAATAGGAGGAGATTTTAATGTAATTAGAAGTTCTTTAGAGAAGAAGGGAGGAAAAACTCCGAACACAATAGCAATGTCTCAATTTAATGAGGCGATCTCTAAATCAAGTCTTATGGAGATAGCTTATACGGGCTCTAATTACACCTGGTGTAACAACTGGAGTAAAAGAAGTGCAATTTGGGCCAGACTGGATAGGGTAATGTGTAATGCTAAGTGGGTAGCCTCGCACGGGTCTACATCGCTCAGGCATTTAAGCAGAACCTGTTCAGATCATTCTCCACTTCTTATAACTATTCATCATAATAAAAGGAGCATAGGAAGCTTTAAATTTCAAAATATGTGGGGAAAGCATCCTGAATTTGAAAAATTGGTGAAAGAATCTTGGTCAGAGCCAGCACAGGGTAAACCGATGCAGGTTCTAATGCTCAAGTTAAATAGACTTAAAAAACATTTAAAATCATGGAATAAGGAAGTTTTTGGAAATATAAATCTGAAAATAAAGCAAGCAGAAGAGAATGTAGAAAAATTAGAAATTGAATATGATAATAAAAATGAAGATAAGATTAGACAAGAATTAAATAAGGCTAAAGCTGAATTGAGCTTAAAATTACATATGGAGGAGGTATATTGGAAACAACGAGCAAAAATTAAATGGCTAAAAGAAGGCGATAGAAACACTAAATTCTTTCATAATATGAGTAAAATAAAAACTCAGAAAAATAGAATTAAAGCTATAAAAAACACGGAAGGAAAATGGATAGAAGAAGACAAGCAAATTGGAACTCTCTTTGAGGATTTTTTTTAAATTGCACTTATGTGGGCATGTGTCTCACGAAGGGAACTCCTTATAACAGGAGATCAGGGCTTCTATTACACAAGATAAGAATCAAATGATGAAAAATATACCAGAGGAGGAAGAGGTAAAAAATACGGTTTTTAATCTTGATAAAGATAGTGCAGCGGGCCTAGACGGCTGGAATAACTATTTTTATCAGTTAAATTGGACTATTATTAAACATGATCTAGTTTTAGCAATCGCCAGCTTTTTCGTCGGTGCAGATATTCCTAAAGCCTGGGCTAACTCATACATAGTTCTTATTCCGAAAAAAGACGCGCCTCAAATTTGTAAGGATTTCAGGCCAATAAGCTTGTGTAATGCGATTTATAAGATTTTAGCCAAAATAATTCAGATCAGGTTAAGTAATATTCTGCCATTAATAATCTCACAAGAGCAAACGGGTTTTGTTAAAAACAGACTGATGATTGAAAATATTAGGTTAGCATCAGAAATGTTGAAAAACATTTCAGCTAAAACAAGAGGGCATAATCTAGCAATCAAGCTGGATTTGTCCAAAGCATTTGACAGGGTTGAATGGGATGTACTTTGCTTTGTACTGAGGAAATATGGTTTCTCCGAATTATGTATAGATTTAATTTATAGATGTGTTTCGAATGTTTGGGTTAGAATTATTATAAATGGAAATATAGGTGAAGAATTTAAACCAAAAAGAAGTCTAAGGCAGGGAGACCCCTTATCCCCCTTACTATTTGATATATATCTAGAATTGTTAATTCTTAATTTAAACAAAAGAATGTCGGAAGGGAAAATTTTACCTTTTAGACAACCTAAAAACACTCCGAGAATAGGTTGTTTGGCCTATGCTGATGATTTAATAATTTTCAAAAATGCAAGTAAAAGATCTATAATATACCTTATAGAATTATTACAACTATTTGAATTAGAAACAGGTCAGGTGGTAAATAAAAAGAAGTGCCAGTTTATACTGGGAAAAAAAGCTTTGGAGAGAGATTTAAACAAAACTAAAAATTTAACTGGTTTCACCCATAATAAGGGAGCTTTAATTTATCTAGGCTGCCCAATATTTGAAGGAAAATTGAGAGAGGAATATTTAGCACCGTTGCAAGAAAAAATGCGAAAGAAAATAGCAGGTTGGAAAGTAGATTTACTAGGATTTGGGGGACGGGTTACATTAATTTCGCACGTGCTTCAAAGCACGCTGGTTCATATCCTATCCGTAATACACCCTCCGAAGAAATTCACAAATAAAATAGAAATGGAGATGGCAAATTTTCTATTGGGTAAAAAAGAAGGGAAGAATAAAACTCATTGGAAAAACTGGGGAGATATTTGTTATCCAAAAGCAGAGGCAGGTTTAGGAATAATCTCTCTACAAGATATGGCCACCGCATGGGACTGCAAAGGATGGTGGAGGTTAAAGGAAAATGACAGTCTTTGGGCAAAATATATGAGGGCAAGATATTTAGAAAAGTGGCCTAAGAAAGTTTCAAACAATTGGAAAGCCTTGGAAAAACAAAAGGAAAAAGTAGAATCCCACTCAATATTAAAAAAGAGTGGTTGGAAATGGATCCTAACACCACAAGGTAATTTTACACTTAAATCGGTAAAGGAATTAATTAGGAAAAAAAAGCCTGTTCATTCTATATCTAAATGGGTCTGGAGGGCAGGTATACCACAGAAAATGTGCTCGCTAGCATGGAAAGTAACTACAAATGCAATACCTGTGGATACTAATGTTCAAAGAAAAGGCATTAAATTGGTGTCTAGATGCGAATGCTGCTTAGAGGAAGAAGAATCTATGGATCATCTATTTTCGAAAGGTAAAATCGCCATGCAGGTCTGGAAGAAATTTGATGAAACAAAGCAAATCATTAAAAGAGAAGATGGTATAATTGAACGAATTAAAACATGGGAAAAACTAATCTCTACTAACCCTACTAGAATCTGGCTCAATATGCACTTACCACATGTAATAATATGGTGTATATGGAAGGCTCGAAATAGGAGTAGGTTTGAAGGAAAGAAAATGGACACGAATGCAATATCACAAGAAATCAGGCAGGAAATAAGTAACATTTCAAATTTTAACCCTGTAATTTTAAATAAAATAGACAAAGAAAAGAAAGCTGAACGGGAATGGTTCCTAAATATAAAAATAAATAAACAATATTGGGCGAAAAGTATCTCTTGGCATAAACCCCCGGAAGGAAAACTCTCCTTAAATACGGATGGAAGCTTTAATAGGGACACAGGTATAGCGGGAGGAGGTGGTTTAATAAGAGATTCTACAGGGACAGTTATGAAGGCTTTTACTACAGTTAGTGTAGCAGCCTCGGCTCTACATTCAGAAATTAGGGCATTAAATTTAGGTTTAACTGTTTGTAAAAAATTAGACTATAAGAATATTCAAATACAGGTAGATTCATTGTTATTAGTCAATTTAGTAACAAAGAAAATATCTCATTGGAAACATGAAGAGGAATTAGAAATTATTTTGAATCTCATAGAAGAACTGAATGCATCAATATTACATATATATAGAGAGCTAAACACCCCGGCAGACAATCTTTCAAGGCTAGGTTCGCAAAAAGGAGAAGCAGAATATGATGAGGTTACTCTGCCGATAAAAATAAGAGGCCTAGTGGAACTAGACAAGAATGCAATTCCCTATGTAAGAGTTAGCAAGAGTAGAAAGTGAGAGGCAGTTAAATATTAATAGATTATATAGGTATAACAGAAGAGGAAAGGTTAACGGTAAAAATGGGGTTCTCTTGGGGAATATGGTATAGATGTATTTGTCATTCTTAGCAGCGCAGCTCATTCAAAGCTTCATTTATTGGGAGGCAAGATTGGTTGGCACATACAGTCTAATTTCTTTATTTATTGTATGTTTAAAGCTTTATTTATGCTTATGATGGGGTACAGGTTTGCACGAAGGATCTGTCTCTACAGTAAACTAATCTGAATTGGTATTTTTCTTGTAGTTTGTATTTTTGTACTGCTGTTTTTCTTAGCAGTAGGGTCAGGAAAGTAGATGGATCCGGCAATGCTCAAGTTTTTGTGTTAATCTTCTGAGTCTGTATTAATTTTAGTTATTTAAATGTTATGATGGATGTGTTATTATGTGTGAATATGTCTGAAACACAAGTGGATGTGTTATAAAGTATGTGTTAATTTATCAAAAGTATATAGAAATAGTTAGAGTCTGTCATAGTGTGAAAGCTGTATGTTGTACTGATGTTAAAGCTGTTGCACGGATATGCTGCGCGGATATGCTGCTGTACTGATGTTAAAGCTGCACCTGTATGGTTGGAATGAAGCAGCTGGACTGAGGGAATGAAGGCTGCTGGATGCTGAAACTGTATGGCTGCTATACTGATGTTAAAGCTGCACATGTATGGCTGGAATGAAGCAGCTGGACTGAGGGAATGAAGGCTGCTAGATGCTGAAACTGTTGCAAAATAGGCTGCCGAAAAAGCTGCTGAAGCTGCTGAGTAAGGCTGCCAAAAAAGCTGCTGGAATATGGCTAGAATAAGGCTGCTGAAATGTCTCGTGGTGGCAGAATACCACATGACTAAAGTGGAAGCTTTAGTGAGCTTCTCAGAGGCCTGAACACTTGCCATTGACAGTACTTTCAAGTTAGCACAAGGTGTGAAAACATGGGGGGATCAAGAACGATTCAAAGGCTGAGCTCCCAAAGTCAAGTAAAGAAATTAAAAGAAGGCTTCACCAGAGAAACAGAGCATCAAAGTTCTTCAAAAAACAGCTTACTCGAAAGCAAGAATAGAAAAATAAAATAGATTTGGAAAATAATTTTAGGTAGAATAATGAACAATGTATTTCTTTATTTGAAAAAAGAGGATAGGAAAGGGTGTAAGCGGGGAAAGGGTAGACTTAGTTTGTATAAATGGTATTCCTCCGCCAAAAGAGAGGGTTAAATTAATAAACAAAAATTTAAAAAAAAATAGTCAGATAGATAGATAGACTATTAGACTAATAAAAAAATATATAGTTAGATAATTAGACAGATATATATATAGTCAGATAGACAGATAGATTGTTAGACACATAGATAAATAGATAGATAAATAGATAGATAGACAAATAGACATATAGAAAATAGATAGATAGACAAATAGACATATAGAAAATAGATAGATAGACATATAGAATGATCGACAAATAGCCAGAAAGTCTGTTGGTAAAATAGTCAGATAAACAGATATGAAGATAAATAGATAGATTGATAAATAAATAGACAAATAGATATATAAATAGATAGACAAATAGATAGATAGAAAGATAGAAAAATAGAAAGATAGATAAATAAATAGACAAGAAGTCTTATAAACTGATAGACTGATAGATAAATTGATAGTTAAATAGATAAATAGATAGATATATATACAAATAGAAAATTAGATAGACAAATAGATAAATATATATATATATAGGTAGAATGAATGAAAGACTGATAGATTTATAGACAAAAAGATAGTTAGATAGTTAGATGGTTAGATAGATAGACAGATAGATAGTTACATAGATATATAGATTGACACATAGACATATAGATAGATATTTAGATAGATATTTAGATAGACATATAGATAGATAAATAGATACATAGATAAATTGATAGTCAGATAGACAAATGGATAGATTCTAAATTTAAAGATAGATAATAAGATAAACAAGTAGATAGATAAAAAATAGATAGTTAGACATATAGATTGATTGATTAATAGATAGACAGATAGATAAATTTCTACATAGTATAATAGACATATATATTAAAATATAGATATATAGATAAATAGAGACACATATAGACAAATAAAAAGATAGATATTTAGATAACGAGTTAGATAGATAGACATATAGATATATAGATAGATACATAGATAGACAGATAGTTTAATAGATGAATACAGAGATAGTCAAAAAATAGATAGACAATTTAATAGATAGACAGATAGACAAATAGACAGATACAAATCTAGATAGAGAGACAAATAGACAGATAGATAGATACAAAAATAAATACATAAATAGATATATAAACATGTATATAGGTAGATAAGTAGAAATAAAGACAGATATATAGATAGACAAATAGATAAATAGGTAGATAGATAGATAAATATATAGATTGACAATTAGATAGATAGATAGATAAATACATAGATACATAGACACATAGACACAATAACACATAGACACTTTGACACGTAGAGATATAGACACATAGACACATAGAAACATAAAAACATAGACACATATAGATTGATAGATACAAAGAGAGATAGACATATAGATAGAAATATATATATATATATATATATATATATATATATATATATATATATAAAGTAGATAGAGAGATAGAAAAATAGAGAAATAGATAAATATAAACATAAACAAATAGATAGATAGAAGATAGAAAGATAGATTTATAGACAGACAGATAGATAGCTAGATATATAAATTGTGAGATAGACAAATATATATTGATAGATTGATAGACAAATATATATCGATAGATTGATAGAAAAATATATAGATAGATAGATATACATATATTCAAATATACAGATAGACAGATAGTTAGATAGATAGACCGATAGAAAAAAGAGATAACTAGATAGATAGATGGATAAATAGCTAGATATACAATTAGATATATAGATAGATATATAGATAGATAGACAGAAAAATAAATATATAGATAAATAGATTAACAAAAATATAGATAGATAGAAAGATAGAAGATAGATAGA
This sequence comes from Sapria himalayana, assembly GCA_029783825.1. Classification (NCBI taxonomy): domain Eukaryota; kingdom Viridiplantae; phylum Streptophyta; class Magnoliopsida; order Malpighiales; family Rafflesiaceae; genus Sapria; species Sapria himalayana. The sequence continues at coordinate 21,205 of JAREIK010014373.1, forward strand.
CTAATAGAAAGAAAGACAAATAAAAATATAGATAGATAGACATATAAATAGATAGATAGTTAGATAGTTATAAAAATAGATAGATAGATAGAAAAATAGTCAGATAGAAATATACATAGATTAACAAATAGACTTATAGATAGTTAGAAAAATAGAAAGATAGTTACATAAACACATAGATAAATAGATAGACATATAGATTAGACATATTGATTGATGGAATAATAGATTGATAGACAAATAAATTGTTAGAGATATAATTAAGATAGATATATAGATAGATAGTATATAAAAGATAAAGAGATAAACATATAGATAAATAGCTACATAGATATATAGATAGGTAGACAAATATATAGATTTACTGATATTCTAATACATAGAAAGATATTTAGACAATTAACTACATAGATAGATTAAAATATAGACACATAGATAGATAGAAAGATAGTTAATTAGTTACAAATATAGTTACATAAACATATAATGAATTAGACAAATAATTAGATGGACATACAGATAGAGAGATATATAAATATATAGATAGGCAATTAAATAGATAGAAAGATAGATAGACAAATAGACACATAGAAAGATATATAGCTATATATATATATATATATATATAGAAAATAGATAGACAAAGAGATAGATAGATAGATAGGAAAACATTTGGATAGTTAGATAGATATAAAGATAGATAGATAAATGCACAAAAATATATATAGATAGATAGATTTAATGATTGACTAATAGACAAAAATACAATTAAACAATTAGATAGTTAGATAGATAGATAAAAATTTAAAGAGATCGAAAAATACATAAATAAATAAAAAGATAGATAAACATATAGATAGATAAATAGTAGATAGATAGATAGACAATTATAAAAATATAAAGATAGATAGACCAATAGATAGATAGATAAAAAAATACATATATAGATAGACAGATATATGGATAGCAGATACATTGATAGATAGATATATAAATAGTTATACATATATACAAATAGACAGATATATAGATAGATACACAAGTAGAAAGATATAAATATAAATGTGTGTGTGTGTGTGTGTGTGTGTGTGTGTAGAAAGAAAGATATATAAACAAATAGACAGACATATAGATAGATAAAAAAATAGATAGATAGATAGATAGACTATTAGACAGACAAATAGATATAAAGATAAAATGATTTACTGATAGACAAATAGATAGTTATAAAAATAAATGTATCGACAAAAAGGATAAAGTATAAATAGACACAAATATAGATAGATAAATAGACATTTAGACAGATATATAGATATATAAATAAATGATAGAAATAACAAAATTAAAATAAATAGATATATATAAAAATAGAAAAATAAATAGATTACCAAATAAACATATATACAGATAGACATATAGATACATCGAAAGATAAATAGATAGATAGAAAAGTGAGACAAAGATAAATATAAATAGATAGATTAATAGATAGATAATAGAGAGATGATGGATAGAAAATAGATTTAATGAAAAGTAGACGTATAGAAAGATAGATATATAGACAGTTAGAAAAATAAATAGATAGATAAACACATACACACGCACGCATATATACATGGATATATAGATCGACAGATATAGATAGATAGATAAAAAAATAAATAGATAATTAGATAGATAGATATACAAATAGATAGATATACAAATAGAAAGATTGAAAAATAGACAAATAGATAGATAGATAGATAGATAAATAGATAAATTGATTGATTGATAAAAAGACTGATCGACATATATACGAATAGATAAATAGATTGATTGATGGACATATAGATAATTAGACAATTAGAAATATAGATATATAGACAAATAGATAGATAGATAGTTTGATAGACATACATATAGACAGATAGATAGATTCATAGATAAATAGATATAAAAATATAAAGAAAGATATGAAAGAAAGATAAAAAGATAGATGGATAGATAAAAAGATAGACAAATAGATAGATATATAGATAGATGCATACGATTATAGATAAATATATAGATAGAAAGATAAACAAATAAATACATAGATAGAAAAACAAAAAGTTAAATAGACACATAGATAGATAGATAGTCAAATCAATAAATGCATAGATAAATAGATAGATAGATATATATATATATATATATATATATATATATATATATATATATATATATAGACATATAGATAGATTCACAAATTGATAGATATATAGAAATATAGATTCTTAAATTGATTGATGATTGATTGATTGATAGATAGACATATAAACATATATATTGATAGATAGATAGATAGATACATATACATAGATAGATAAAATGATTGATAGTTAGAAATACAAAAAGACATATAGATAGATAGAAAGATAGATAGATAGAAAGATAAACAGGTAGATAGATATACAAGTAGACTATTAGATAGATAGATAGATTGATCGATAGATAGATAGATAGATAAATAGATAGACACATATACTAATAGAATTATATACTAAAAGATTGTTAGAGAAATATACTTTGAGATAGATAGACAAATAGAAAGATATTTAGATAGAAAGATAGATAGATAGTCAGTTAGAGATACAGACATTTAGATAGTTTGATAAATAGATAGATAGTCTGATAATCTAATTGATGAATAGAGTGATAGAAAGAAAGACATATAGATAGATAGATAGAAAGATATATTGACAAACAGATAGATAGATAGACAGGCATACATATTGATAGATACAATGATAATTATATAGACAGGTTGAAAAATATGTAGAATGAAAAATAAATTGATATTCATGTAGGCAAATAGATAGAAAGTTAAATAGAAACATATACAGATATATAGAGCCACAAATAAATAGATAGGTAGATAAATATATATGTAGAATGATTGATTGATAGATAGATAGATAGATATATAAATAGGTAGATAGATACATAGATAGATAGACACCTAGATCCATAATGAAATAGACACATATACACATATGCACATAGACACATAGACACATATACATTTAGACACATAGAGACATAGATACATAGACACCTAGACATAGACACAAAGACATAGACAGATAGATAGGCACAGAGAGAGATAGACAGACAGATAATTAAATAGCCATATATACAGATAGATAGATAAAAAAATAGTCAGATAGATAGATAAACAATAAGATATATAGATAGATGTATAGATACACATAATCTCATTTAGCTAGATAAATGGATTGATAGATATATAGATTGATAGATAAACCAATAGGTAGATAGATTAATAAACAAATATACATAAAAAGAGATATATTGATAGATAGATAAATAGTTAAACATATAAAAAAATAGAGAGATAAAAATATAGATAGCTAGAAGGATAGACAAATAGTTATTTAGAGAGATACACAAATAGACAAATAAATAGATATCTAGATAGATATATAGATAGATATATAAATAGTAAGATAGACAGATCGACATTATACAAATAGAAAGATTGATAGAAAAACACATAGATAGATAGACAGACAGATAGATATATAGACAGAAAGATAGATAGACAGATAGATTGATAGACAGATAAATAGAAAGATAAATTAATAGATACTCATATATTTAGTTATACATATAGACAAATACATAAATAAATAGAAAGACTTATAAACACATAAATATATAGATAAATATATAGATAAATATATCAAAAGATAGTAAATTATACAAATAGACAAATAGCAAGAAAGTGAGATAGAAATATAGATAGAAAAACTAATAGAGAAATAGTCATATAGATTGATAAAAAAAATATAGTTTGACAGATAGAAAGATATACAAATTGAAAGTTAGATAGATAAATAGATAATCATATAGATATATAGATAGATAGATACATAGACAGATAGATAAATAGATTAATAGATAGATAGATACACAGATACACAAATATACATATAGATAGATAGACGAATAGATGGATAAACAAATATAGAGATAGACAAATAGACAAATAGATTGAAGACAGATTGATAGAAACTTATATAGATAGATAGACTATTATATACATAGACACATAGATAGATAGACATACAGATAGACAGACAGATATAAAGATAGATAGAAAGATAGATATATAAATATATAGATAGAGAAATATAAAGATATACATATACATAGATAGATAGATTGAAAAAAAAATAAACAAATAGACAAATTGATATATAGATAGATATGTAGACGAACAGATAAATAGATACAAAAATAGACATATAGATAGATAGCCAGATAGATAGATAGATAGATAGATAGATTGACATATAGATAGAATAATAAATAAATAAATAGACAAATAGATAGATTGATAGATAGATTGATAGATAGATAGATTGATAGATTATTAGAAAGGAAGATTGACAGTTTGATAGAAAGGCAAATAGATAGATAGATAGATAGATTGATTGATTGATAGATTGATAGATAAATAGATAAATATATTGATTGATTGATCGAAAAAAAGATATATAATTAGATAGTTTGACATATTAACAAATAGATAGCTAGATAGAAAGAGAGAAAGATAGATAGACTATTAAACAAATAGACAGATAAATCGATATTCAGATTGATAGTAAAACATATAGATAGATAGACAAAAAAGCTGATATGAGGATAAGCAGATAAAAATATAGATAGTTTAACACACACACACACACACATATATAAGTCAGAAAGATAGATAGATAGATGTAGAGATAGGTTGCTAGATAGATAGATGGATATATAGTTGGTTAGTTAGAAAGATAAATCATTTGAATGATAAATAGGAGGATAGATAGATAGACAAATAGATAGATGGATTGATAAACAGATAAATATATAAATAAATAAATAGACAGATTGATTGATTGATTGATAATTGGATAGACAAATAGATTGATTGATTGATAATCGGATAGACAAATAGATTGATAGATAGATTGATAGATATGCATATATAAATTGGCAGATAGATAGATATCTAAATTGACAAATATAAACAAAGGTAGATAGATAGATAGACAGATAGATAGTACATTAGTTAGTTAGATAGACATAAAAATAGTTAAAGAAATAGAAAGATAGATAGATAGATAGATAGATAAATAGATAGACAAATATCCTAATAAAAAGATAGATACAAAGATAGATAAATAGGTAGATAGTTTGTTAGTTGGTAAGATAGATAGTTAGTTAGTTAGTTAGATAGATAGATAGATAGAATGATAAACATATAGAAAAATAGACTGATAGTTTGATTGATAGTTATAAAGTTAGATAGATAAATAGTTAGACAAATAGATATATTGACAATTAGAGAGAAAGAAAGATAGATAGACATAGAGATAAAAGAATAGATAGATAGATTGATACATAGATCGACAAATATAATGATAAACATATAGATAGATAGATAAATAGATAGATACATAGATTGAAAAATAGACTGATAAAAAGATAAAGATATAGATAGATAGGTAGATACATAGATAGAAAGATAGACTGATTAACAAATATGTAGATAGGTAGATGAGTAGAAAGGCAGATATACAAATAGACAAATAGTTAAATATATAGATAGATAGAAGGATAGATTAATAGGAGATAAATATATAGATAGATAAATAGATACATAGATTTACTGATAGACTGATAGTTGTATTGATAATTAAATAGTCAGATAGTTAGGAAAAATATTTTATAAATAATTAGACATATAGACACAGATAAATAATCAAATAGATATAGAGATAGGTAGAGAGATAGATGGATAGATAGGTATACAGATATATATATATATAGATAGATAAACTAATAAACAGATAGACATATAAACATATAGTCAAATAGATAGATAGACAAATAAAAAAAATTATTGATAGTTAGATAGAATGATAGATAGACATATATATAGTTAGATATATATATATATATATATATATATATATATATATATATATATATATATATATATATATAGATAAAGATAAATAGATAGATAGATAGACAAATAGATATATAATTAGATAGTTAGACATATTAACATATATATAGATAGATAGATTGATTGATTTTTAACCAAATTGATAGATAGATAGATTTACAGAATGACAAATAAACATATATATAGATAGACAAAAAAGTAGATTGGAGGATAAGTAGATAAAAATATAGATAGTTTGACATATATATATATAGACATGTAGTCTGATAGATAGATTGAAAGATAGTCAGATAGATAGATAGACAGATAGTTAAACAGATAGATAGACAAATTGCCTGATAAAAAGTCAGATAAAAGGTAGATAGATAGATACACAAAAAGATATATAGAAATATAGATAGATAAATAATTAGGCAGATAAGTAGATAGGTAGAAAGACAGATATATTGATAGATAGATAGATAGTATGATAGACAATTTGATAGATATCTAGATAGACTTATTGACAAATAGATAGTTAGATAGATAGAAATAAATAAAGATTGATAGAATGTTAAATAGATAGACTAATATACTGATAGTCTGATTGATAGTTAAAGAGTTAGGTAGTTATACAAATAGATATATAGACAGATAGATAGATAGATAGATAGCTATACAGATTGGCTAATCGATAGATAGATAGATATATAAATATAATTATAGGCATATAGATTGAATAATAGATAAATACATAGATAGATAGATAGATAGAAAAATAGACGTATAGAAAGAAAAAGAGATATATAGAAAGGTAGATAGATAGATATAGAAAAAATAAAGTTAGTCAGATAAAAAAAATAGGTAGGTAGGGAGACGGATATAAAGGCAGATATTCATATAGACAAATAGTAATATATATTGATATATAGATAGACCAATCGATAACCAAAAAGATAGATGTATAGATATATAGATAGATAGCCAGATAGATAGATAGACAGACAGATGGATAGATAGATAGATAGGAAGATAGATATAATGATATATAAATAGTTAGACTGTTAGATTGATTGTTCGATTGATAGTTAAATAGTTTGATAGTTAGTAAAATAGATATATAGACAAATAGACAAATATGCAAATAGATAAAGAAATATGTAGACAGATAGATAGGTAGATTGATAGACAGATAGATATATAGATAGAAAGATATATATATTGACTAATATACTGATGGATTGAAACGAAATTAGATAGTTAGAAAGATATACAGATAGAAAGATATATAGTTTGATAATTAAAAAGATATAAAATTAGGTAATTAGAGATTCAGAAAAAAAGACAAATAGATAAATACATAAATAGATAGATAGATAGATAGATAGATTGATTGATTGACATATAGACAGACAGATAGATAGATACATAGATAGATAGATAAAAAGATAGATAGGTAGATAAACAAATAGAAAAATCGATTTTTAGATAGATATATAGATATGTAGATATATATGCAGATAGAAAGATAGACAAATAGTTAGATAAATAGATTGATAGATATGGGGGTTCCAGGGGGTGGAGGCGTAATAAGGGATTTGCTTGGAAGTGTAGTTAAAGCATTTTCGATGAAGTTTAAAGTCAACTCAGCATTATATTCAGAGATTAAAGCTCTCCATAAAGGTTTACAAATCTGTAGCGAGCTTAATCTTATAGATTTCCAAATTTAGGTAGATTCTAAGTTGTTAGTTGATCTTGTTTACAAATATTTTAAGCTCTGGCAATATGAAGAAGACATTAATCATATTTACAGAGAGGCTAATTCTCTTGCGGATAGGTTGGCCAAAGAAGGGGAATCTAAAGGGGATGTGATCTTTGGTACAAGTGATTTCCCAGATAAATTTAAAGGTCTAGCAAAACTCGATGAACTCGGATTCCCGTATATCTGGATTGGCAAAGAATAGGTTTTTATAATGGACATATGGAAAATTGACTTGAGATCTCTTATTGCTTTTTTTAGTAGGCTACTTGATTGGATTGGGAGTAAGTCTGTTTCTTTGCAGCCTCTTTGTTTCCTTTTTTTCAGCATAATCTTCCCCTATGCGTGCTTGGATAGTTTTTCCTGTAGGTTTATCCTTCAGGAGGTTGGTGAAGTCTTAGATCAATAGGCTTATATAATATATTAATATATGTGTTTGAATAAGATTATGTTTGGCAGGTCACACCCCAGGAGATTGATCAGGTAAGTATATGCTGGATATAAGCCTTGCCTTTTTTGCAGGAATTAGAAGGCGGGTATTGGTCATTATAGTTTATCTTGGATTGTTATAATTTTCTCATCAAGTAAAGTAATGTATAGAGTTGCAGCTTCTGTTTTTCTGCAGTTTTTCAGGGTTGAGGTATTGCGTCGGGCTCAGATTATGGATGGAATTAAGAAGCATTTTGTCTCTTATTATTATTTGTTAAGGGTCTAGTCAGTGTTTGTCTATTATGTGTTGGAAATCTTGATTTATGTATGTGAATTTTTGTCTGTAAGATGGTCTTCTATATAGAGTCGGTAAGGAGGTCCAGTGTGTAGTCGGCAAGGTGTTTGTATAAATGCCAACAAAGTAATGTCCCCATTAGTCTATGGGTACGTGTCGGTCAACTTGCAGGGTTGGTGTATGCTCAGTTCGGGTCATCAATTTGCCAAGGCAGGATAGTTCAAGACGAGAAAGGTGGAGGAGAGCAAAAATCTTAAAGATTTGCATATGGCCAGGGGAGCTTCCAGAGGGTTTGTATGTAGATTAATCTAAATTCTAGCTCATCATTGGATTATTTATTTTTTGATATTATCTCAGGATATGTTCTGTCTAGATGCTTTATTTTTTTCTTTGAAAAATGGTTGTAAAAGGGGAAAGGTTAGACATAGTTTGTAAAAATGATATTCCTCCACCAAAAGAGAGGGTTATAATAATAAAACAAACTAAAAAAATAGATTGATAGATATACTATTATGTAGATAGTCAAATATATATCACTACAAAAAAATCCCAAATAACTTGGAAATATTTCCTAGCTAAATAGGATTTTGCTGTTGCTAAAATAGAATAACGATGGATTAATGATCAAAGTTTTCCAAAATTAATGTGCTCATCGCAAAAAATTAATGTTCGAAAAATTCCCTATCAAAAAATTTTTAACGATGTAAAATTCCCTAGCTAAATTTATTTTTTCCCTTGCTAAATTTGATCGTATTTTAGATTTATAAAAAAGTCCCTAGCTAAATTAGCGAGGGAAAAATCCCTAGCTATTTTCATTCCAAAATTATTTTTACTATTTTATTTTTTTACAAAAAATTTGATTACATATTTTTAAGTTTTTATATTGAATTAAATAAAAACATAAACTATAATCCATAATTTATAATTAACAAAATATAAAAGCAATTAATAAATTTTTTGATACTATATATTACATTGTTAAAACAAAAACATAACAAAATTTTATTACATCTTCATCAATACATCTAACGACATTGCATAGAGTATAATCTATTCATGAAATTGATGTTCCTTTCTCTCACCTAGCTCCTCTGGTCACCAGTGAAGAAATCATAGCCATATTATTTTATCACACCTTCCTAAGATAAAAAAAACATAAACAAAAAATAATGACCCACTTCAAGTCTCGACCTTGATAATTTATTGCTGAAGAATGAAAATGATCCACCTCGGCATGAACATGAACCATCGTATTGAACATGAAGGCTTCGAAAAATGAAGGAACCCCAATTGGAGTGATCATCAGCTTCTACCAATAGAATCCTTCTTTTAATTATTGTTTTATTTAAAGAAAAAAAATGCAAAACAAGACTATTGTTTTCCACTTTAATAAGAAGCACATGCAAAGCATGCCTGAAAAGAAAGAGTACACACTCATATTTTAAAATTATTAGAAATGATAATTTTAATAAGAACTAGACCTTTTCTAGATGCTCAAACCTCTGAACACAGCTTTCTACCATTATCCCAACAAATCAACCCTAAGAATGGATTAGTGAGACCAATGTTAGGTGGAAATCATGCCCAAATAAGATTCTAAATCAGATTTAGGTCATTAGGAGTAACCCTAAATTTTTATTGGTGTCCATTATATATAACTACATCTAGATTATGTATAACTACATGCTTCATAAACTTAATATCCATTCATATCATTCATTGCATTCATACATATTTTTTTGGATATTATATAAATCTTTATTATTTTCCCAAATATATTAGGAACTTAAAATTAATTTTTTCAACCTTAAATGTATTTTTATTGTATTTTTATAAGTTTGTATTAATAATTAAGCTTTAATATGTTTAGGGTTTGTATTTTTGTTTCACTTAATATGATTTAACTAAATTTGATTTCTAATAAAATGTTTATTTGTTAAAATTAATGTTGTAAATTTCAAAACAAATAACAATATGTATGTGAAATAAATATTATAAAAAATTTTTACAATATATATGTGATGTAGTTTCATTTTACAAAGATAAAACTTTAAAAATAAAATTTATTTACAAAATAAAAATTGCACCTCATAATATGCAATATGTTATATTTATAATAAATAAACAATGTTTGAAATGTATCTATTAATTGCAAAAAAAAACATTGTCATGTATTCAATTTGAAAAAAAAATTTAAAAATAATTATTTAAAAAAACAAATTCATATATTTATATGGTCATTTATATATTTTGAATAAAATAAAAAAAAATAATTAATTGTAAAAAAATGTACTCATATATTTATATGGTAATCTATTTTGTTTGAACATAATTAAAGAAATAATTGATTTTTTACGAAACATTAAAAACATTTATTTATATGCACTACATTATATTTGTTTGAATTTTAAAGTTTCTAAATATTTATTAATAACAATAAATTACATGTAAAAATTTATCATATACATTAATATTTTAATACAAAAAAATTATATAGAAAAACAAAAACAATATTATCTATTTATGACCTATATTTTCAATTTTAACATGATTGTAAAAATAAAATAATTTACAGATATGCCAACTTCATTTATTTATATTAGTATAATGATAATTATTTTAATATAAATATTAAAAAACAACTATTTGAATGAAATAGAAGCTCATATATTTAATTCATAATTTCATTTTACACATTAATATACTTCACACACACACACACACACATGCATATACACACACACACAAATATTTGTTTTAAATATAAAAATTTACAATATTTTATACATTGTGTACAAAATATAATATTTTATTTTAATTAAATTTTCAAAATCAAATAATTTTAAATACGTTTACACACACACACACACACACACATATATATATATAATAGTTTCATGTGTAACTTTAAAAATACATTATGTATATAGGTATATGTGTGTGTTTGTGTGGGTGTATAGTAGTATATTCATGCATACAAGTATATACACACTACTTTGAAAATGTAGATACATGTGTGAATATATACAAAAGTACAAAAATCTGTATACTGATATATAATGTATGGTAATGTATATGGATGTATAAATGTGTGTGTGTGTGTGTGTAGGGTAGTTTATATGCACATATATATTAATGCATATGTATGTAAATATCAACATTAATTTTGAGAAGAAAAATACTTGAGCACATAAATATTAACATATTCCACAAATTTGTGAGAGTTGGAGCAAAAAGTGACATTATTGCAAGATACTACTAATCTCTCATATGTAATACTTTGCCTCAAAATTTGATCAGAGTACTATTTGCAATGATAAGGTTCATTCAATACTACATACCATAGATTTACATTTTTATTCAATATTATTATTTGTTCAAATAAAAAAATCTATCTAATATCTTCTTCATCAACTCTTCTATCTTCTTTTTCTAGTCTTTATAAGCTATTTTTAATTTTGATTATATGTGCATTTCTTATCTAATATATCTAGTTCAAACTATTGTAATAGTAAAATTTATCAAATCAATCTTGGCCTGACATCTCTCTTTTCTATGAGATATTTGATTATAGAATATTTAGTATATACTATGACTTTGGTTCCCAGTAAATATGATATTAACTTGCCAAAAGAAAAGATTATTGATACAAGTTCTTTCTCTATAGTGGTGTAATTCAATTGGGCATTTGAGAGCGTGTTGTTATCATAGTATTTGATAACTATTTATAAATATTTTTATAACTATATAAAACTCTTCGTAATTATATTTAACTATATTTGTAAATATGTAAACTATATAATGATATTAATAATTATATATAACTAATTTTTTAATTTTATAATATTATATAACTATATGTGTAATTCTATATAACTATTTTTTTATGAAAATATATCATATGTATAATAATATATAACTATATATAATTTTATTTTACTAAATGTATAGCTATAAAAATGTTATATATAACTATATCTTTAACTACATACATATTTATAACTATATATGTATTACTATATATAAATATTTGTATAACCATGTAATACTCTATAATTAAATATAACTATATTTGTATCTATGTATACATGTTTGTATTCATATAATTAAATCTATATATTTTTTTATAACTTTGTATATATTTATGTATAACTACTTTTAACTACTTGTATAAATAGTTATGTATATATTTAGTGAAAAAAATGGGGTTGACGTTCACAAAGTTATTTAGTAGGCTATTTGCCAACAAGGAAATGTGGATTTTGATGCTAGGTCTTCATGCTATCGGTAAGACAACCATTCTGTATAAGTTGAAGCTTGGTGAAATTTTCACCACAATTTCTACTATTGCCCTCAATGTAGAGACTATTGAATACAAAAACATCAATTTCACTATGTGGGATGTTGATTGTCAAGACAAGATTCACCCTTTCTGTAGGGATTACTTCCAAAATACCCAATTTCTCATATTTTTGGTGGACAACAATGATAGAAATTGTATTATTGAAGCTAGAGATAAGTTGCATAGGTTGTTAAATGAGGAAAAGTTTCGAGATGCAGTTTTGCTGGTGTTTGCCAATAAGCAAGATCTTCCCAATGCTATGAATGCAACTGAAATTACTGACAAGCTAGGACTTCACTCTCTTCTCCAATGCCATTGGTACATTCAGATCACCTGTGCTACCTCTGGCGATGGCCTCTACGAGGGTCTTGATTGGCTTTCCACTTACATTGCCAGCAAGTCAAATTTAATTTTAGCAAGATGAGACAAACTTTGTTGACATATCTAGATGTGGATCTAATCTTTGCCTACTCTGTCTGAGTTTTGTTCTGTTATGTGGATGACATCATCTAGTTCTAGGGATTTTCAAATTATATTTATATTTATATATTACACGCCAGAAATACAAGACCTCATTTACTTTGCACTGATCTATTGTAAGCCGAGCTTGTTTGTTTTCTATTTTGTGTCTTTTTGCCATTGGATCCCAAAGGTACAACTATATGAATATAAGTATAACTATATGTATAACCACATATAACTATATGTATAATTACATGTGTAACAACATACAACATTATTTTTAACTATATATAAATATTTGTATAACTATATAACACTATATAATTAAATACAGCTATATTTGTAACTATGTATACATATATGTAAATTTATTAATTTATTTATAACTTTATATATTTATGTATAACTATATAAAAATATTTATAGCTATATATACTAGATGTATAATAACATATAACTATAAATAATTATATCTTATTATATGTATAACTATAAAAGCTTTATACATAACTTAATTTAAATATATAATTTACACCTTATATTTAATATAGATTTGTATATATTAGTATATAAAAATGTATTTTATTATATCTATACCTATACATAACTATATGTATAATTATATAAAATTATAAGAAAAAATTTATATACCTACAAGTATAAATATAAGTATAACTATACGTGTAACTATATGTATAACCATATGTAACTATATTTATAACTACAAGTATAACAACATACAATATTATGTTTAACTCTAAGTGTATAAATATATATAAATATTTGTATAACTATATAACACCATATATAATTAAATATAACTATATTCGTAACTATCTATACATATATGTAATTATATATTTTTGTTTATAACTTTGTATACATTTATGTATACCTACTTATAATTACTTGGAGCTATGGATCAATATGTAACAACCTCAGAAATCAGGTATGATTTGGATGATAGCTATCATACACTACTTTCTTTTTTCTTATAAAACTAATGAATGTTGATAAAATATTCATAATATTTGAAACTTGTAGTCATATCACAATGTTCCTATAATAATGAGAGTAATTAAAGCTCCAATATGTTTAACAATTTACATCCTTAGTTTATTGGGTACACTCAGGGAAAGCTACATGCGTTGGTAATGAAATCATACAAATATCATGAGTTTGCTGCGACTCAAAATGAGGTATTGGAGATATGGATCAAAGCAAACCTATCTCAAAAATCAAGTATGATTTTTATGATAGCCATCACATACTGCTTTCTTTTTTCCTTATTAAACTAATGAATGGTGAAAAAATGTTCATAAAATTTGAAACTTGTAATCATATTAGGTTCGCTTTTATGTTTCATTCATGGCTGATTTATGAACTTCTCTAGACTATTATGCATTTCTATTTAATATTACTTATCATCTAGTTTTTGCTTTGCTTATTCACTTGATATCTACATGAAAACATCCATTGAGTAGCCAAGTAATTTTACACGTGGAACTTGATTGAGTATATATGTACATGTACACTGTAGTGTATATTTACATATATTATATGTACATGTACACTGTAGTGTATATTTACATATATTATATGTACATATACATATATACTAGTATATATGTATAAGTATTTACTAGTATATATGAACATACTTGTACAGATATACACTTTAGTGTAAATGTACACACATGTACATATATACTATAGTGTATATGTATACACGTATATATGTACATATACATCGTAGTGTATATGTACATTTATTGAGTATATATGTACATATAAATACTTGTACATATATACCAGTATATATGTACATATACATATATACCAGTATATAATCTATCATATTTATGATTGTGAATATTTTTTAGATATGAAAATCAAATTACAATCAATATTATTGAAAATTTGTTATGATATAAAGATTAAGATAATACATTGATGAGCCTTCAAAATCAAATTCATACAGTACAACAAAATACATATGATGATGTATATGATAAAATTTAAAGTTGTACCGATCATAACCGATAGATTGAAAAAGATGTTATAATGTTTATCATTTTATGACTTAATGATTTGTAATATTTTTTATGTTTTAGTTTTATTTTAAAAGATAATGCTACCATATTTTATTTTAATAAGTATTAATTATAATTTTAAAATTAAATAATTTTTTAAATATTTTCTTAATTCGTAATTTTAAATTTTTTATATACTAGGTATGTATGTATATATTTTGTATTTACATTATGTATACATGTATCTACACATTAATTTCTATCTATATACAATGTGTATATGTATATATTCAATATGAGTGTATATACACCTTGTATGTACATTCTATATACATTATATAGATATTTTGTATATTGTAAAATATGATAATTATATTATGTGTATATATAGATACACATAACAATTAACACATCTATGTTATGTATAATATATTGATATAATGCTGCCATCATGCTCAGCACTTGCCACCTACACACACTGTCCAGGGGACATGGCCCATAGGAGTCCAGGGTCTAGAGCATGGGCCCTTGTGAAGTGGACCAGATGCCATGGACAGGCCCTGACGAGGGCATGCCTGGCTTTCCTGGTTCAAACCCAGGCTATTCTAGGTTTGGCACGTGCTAGGCCAGACAATTGCCATTCTCATCACAATTGTTGGCAAAGATTTTAATGAGAACTATCTGGACCACCTTAATTTCTTTTTTCTATGAAGTTTGAGTTGATGAATATATATAATATTCACTATATTTATTGCACAATTTTAATTTATGTCTATTTTTTTCACTTGTATATAGTCTATGTAGTGTAGTGCTTATATTGATAGCATGCTCCAAACACTTTATTTTTGTTCTTTAAAAAAACATCAGGTATCTTGGAGCAGTCTCCAACATGTTAGCTTAAATGATGGTGGTGGTGGCGGCATTATCACTTTTATTTCCTCCGCTTTCATATCATGTTCAATAATATAAATACATGCGTTTGGGTGCCTCATTCCTAATGCAACCAAACCTATAAAAGAGACCAAGTACAAAGCCACACAGAAGAAGAAATACATGATGAAAATTTAACTTTGAGAGCATGTTAGATTTATAAGATAGAAAGCATGTTGTTATTAAATTAGCATCAATGTCATTTGAGATTAAATTATTTTGTTTTGGCACGTGTTGCTTTTTTGTTTTGTTTTGGATAATAAAAATTCTATTTTTCTGGGCATGTATTGTTCTAATTTTCACTGGGCGACTTTTTTTATTTTCTATTTGTCAATTAGTTTTCATAAAGTCTGAAGCATATGCAATTTGTTAATGATACTAGGTTTCTACTTACCATGCAGAGTTGGATGTTCTGGCAGTGAAATACTGGGCCTCATGTGCTATCTCTTGTGGTGTGCTGATCTTTATTTTCAGTCATGTGGTTCATGACATGCACTATATATGTACAAATACCGAGTATATAAGTATGAATATACTTGGTATATACATAAGTATATACTAAGTATATATGTAGGTATATAATGAGTATGTGCATAAGTGGGTGCATATATTTATTTGTAGACATGTATATATTGTCATACATACACGCCCATTCACACACACACGCACACACATGCATTTGAATATATAATTGCTCGGGCTGGTTAGGTCATCATCATGCATTACTTACCGATGCAAGTCATAGAAGTCATGAATATTAGACCTTTCCCAAACTGTGGCATGAAGATATTTCTTATCTAGGCCAGCCAGGCAGCCATAGGTTGGTCTTAAATTTTTTAGTAATTGTGTAGATATGTAATTATCACATGGTACAAAGCGTATGTATGAGGAAATAAGTTTTCTTGCTGTAGGCACTATAATGATTGGTTATAATTGTACTATGTCTTAAGATGATGATAATGATGCTCATGTAGTCTCATGAAAGTTTATTACATCTCACAAAACTATATTCAATTGGAAGGTAAAATGTATCATTAACTGATTTTTATAGGCCGCGAGTTCCAAGAGGAATATCGGGTCTTGTTTAGGGAAAAGTAGCTCGCCACCACGTCAACAACTCGCTCAATCTCAAAACGAGGGGTTGAAAGAGAAGTTCATCAGTCGAGCATCATCGCCATTCCCACTTTTATTATCAGTGGTAGCTAGCGACAACAGTTGATGTGGCAGTGGCAGTAGCTGCTAAGACAGTAGTAGCAGCAGTGGCAATAGCAGCAACAACAATAGTAGGAGCAGCAATAGTGGTGCCGGTAGGAGCATCATCAGTGGAGGCTACAGCAGGGGCAGTGCAGCCAACAATGGTAGTAATGGCAGCAGTAGTTGGGGCAGCGGTAGTAGCAGCAGCAGGAGCAGTAGTAGCGGCTGCGGCGGCGGTAGCAACAGCAGCAGCAAATGCTATATATACGTATATATACACACATATATAATTGTAGTATTTGTACATATAATACTATAGCATTATATGTACATATATACTGAGTATATATGTACTCAGTATATATGTACATATAATACTATAGTAATATATGATAATATAAACTACAATATATATGAACATATATACTATAGAATTATATATTTACCAAAACATAACTTTTTTTATTTGTTTTATTTTATTTTATTCACTTATTTAAATTTCATACTGATATGGTACCTCATTGTTCTCCATATGATGTTTGTACAAGTGAAAGATTTTTTTTACTAGGCATGAAGCACCATGATTCGGATAGCTTTGTAACAGCTGAAAGATGGTGATCAGAGGAGCTGAGGATGAGAAAGCAACATCAATGAACAGATAGATTATACTTTATGCACTATTGGCAGAAACATTGATGAATAAGATGTAATAAAATTTTGTTATATCATTGTTTTAAATATGTAAGACAAGGATTGCTCAGATTATAGTTATTCAAAATTATTATTCTAATAATTTATTCATCATTTTGTGTTGCGCATTAGCATGTGGAGTGCTCATATTTACTATGTTCAAGATTCCTATTTATTTGTTCATGGTTACTGCTACAAATGATCAATCTCATGTCAACTCAGTCATGGCAGTGCAGAGCAACCCCCTTATAAGCCTTGGCACTAATAGAATGTTCTGGTTACGGGGAGGCAAGATGTGAAATTTGATGCCCCAAGTCTAACTCGTGCCTCGTCTTCCAGGTTTTTCTCTATGATTTTTTAGAGATATTTTCCAAAATTTAAATAATCTTCATATTTTCTTATTTATGTTGATAGCGAAGTTTTGTTCCACCTTTGTGAAGTATAAATGGGATAATACTAATTTGTTGTAGTTCTGTGTCATTTGAGGCTATGTGATTATATATGTACATATAATACTGTAGTATATACGTACATATATACTATAGTTATCGGAAACTTTTAAAAAATATAATTAATACAAAATTTGAAAATTTTGAAATATAATAAAAATATAAATTTTTTCATTAAAGTTAAAAAAATAAATTAATATTTAAAAATAAATACATATATGTTAGCCCCTACTAAAATTTATAAGAATTAAACAATTGAGTAATAATTTTTCTATTAACTTTTAACATTCAGTCTCTATTAAAGTAATTAATATAACTTTTTTTAATTATCTTATCACATTAAGTAATTTTTTGAATTTTAAAAATTATAAATGATATCAAATAATATGAAATTTTATGCCTTTAAAATTATAACATATTTCTTCATAAAAATTAATATGACGAATTCTTAAAAATTTATAACCATAAAAATTAAATTTTTATATATTTTTTGATATTAAAAGTATTTTATAACTCTCAGAAGAGTGAATAGAAGACAAATCATCTTTTCATGTATGTCTTATTATATCAAGTTTGTTAATTTTATAGATATTTGATATTTTTTTATAAGGCTAAACATATATATATTTTTTAAATTGTTTATATATTTATTGTTTTATTAATATTATGAAAAAAAATTGTAAGGTGTATATTTTTTATTTGTACCTTGCTACACGCACATTAATTTAGTTGAAAAAATTTTGATCGTAAAGAAAATAAATGAGTCTTTTGTATTTTATATATATATATATATTATTTATTTAATGTTTTTATAATTATAAATATAAATATTTTGGAAATATATATAATTTGTTATTTAATGTTTATTTTGTCGAGACTAAGTCCTCCATCTTTCTCCTGATATTTTCGAAGAATAAGCGACACAATTACTCCACAGTTCTCCATTCTTTTCTCGACACTGACGCAACATAAACATATTCGAATTAAGCAATAATTTGTTATTGATTTGAGGTACATTTTCTACCCTAATTCTTCATCAATTATCTTAACATGTATTGATTCTGTTAATTTTTTTTCTGAAATTCTTCTTCTTTAATCGTATACATTAATTTGATAATACTTATTGTGATACATACCTAATGCATTTTTGTTGTGTTGGGCAGTAGGTATGCAAATATAAACTTAATTTAATTATACTTTTTTTAATACATATACTGTTATTTTAATTATACTTTTTTTTAAATACATATTCTGTTAATTTAATTATAATTGGATTGCTCATATAAATTTAATCGTATATAACACAAAATGGGAGTTTTGTGTTGGGCAGTGTGTATATAACACATAAATATATAAGTGTATTTTATTATATTTATAACTATAAAAATATTTTACATAAACATAACTATATATAAATATAACAATATATATATATATCATAATTTTATATATGATACATTCAATATACATGTCGTGTATTTCAGATATAATTAGTATTATACATATAACATTATATACATATTTTACACAAATAAAGATATATTGACTTTAAGACAGGATTTTAATAATGTATATTTGAAATTTGTAAGTCATCACTATGAAATACACATCTAATAAATTGGCATTATGAAAATATCTATTATTCCATAATGCCTTGCCTACCCAATAAGTATAATTAAATTAATATCTTTAAACTATATTTTATACATGACTATTATAGAGAAAACCACACACTCTAATAAAAATGTAAGTGTATTTAATATCTGTAAATTTAAAGTATAGTCACATTAATGTCTGTTAATGTCAAATTAATATCTGTAAATATTTATTGATCGGTTTTCAATTAGTTCAAATAAAAATGTAATAGGCTTTATGTATACTGATACTAATTTACAAGACATTTAAATACATGTATATATTTGACTATATTTTAATTACAATGTTTAGTTAAATGCCACATAGGCTCCCTTATAAATACCCTAGCATTGACTATCAATATAATTCATACTGGATTAAAATATATAAGATATCCAGCTCATCTGACATACATTATTTCTTACATGAATTGATGCCGATGACATTTTGATGCGTTTGAGAAGTTCCACATATATGGATGAGTAGCTCTCACATATTTTATCACCTCTATAGCCATTAACTCATAAATTGTATACCCATGGACTTGATACTATTTACTTATTGTAAGCTAACCATAGAATTGTTTACTTGAGTAGACACTAGAAACTATTTACTTATTGTAAGCTTAGATAATGAAAAAACTTTGATAATTAATCCAAATAATCAATATCTATGAAATTATAATCCAGATTCATAGAGTTCACTTTATTACTTGTCAAACTCATATACTTGTGATACATTTTACCATCCTATAAAATAACTAACACTTGCATTGATTTTAGTAGTGTCTTGTCTCTGTATATTTTCAATATTTAATGGTCTTTGAGCTATTATAATTACAATGATTCTTAGATTTAGACCTCTTGTTTTTGATTTGCTTTGACATTTTCTCTTGGTTGAATTTCTTTCAATTAACTTTGTATATAATTTTAAAGAGGTTGATGTTTCACTTCTCTATCTCTGTTGAATATCCTTGTTGAGAATTAGATCTTGAACATCATCAAATTTCAATTTATTAGTTCTTGGTGAACTATGAGCAACTATAATTGTAATATGATAATTCTTGATAGAGAACACAGAAGAATGCACATACTTTATCATTGACTTCAATACCAAACAAACTTAATTGAGTTGTGATTGTGTTGACTTTTTTAAGTTGTTGGGTCACTGATGTGCTATTTGTCAACTCCAGATTGAAAAAACACCTCATCATGTGCACTTTTTTAGCATCTATTAGTTTTTTCGTATATACTAGCAAGAGCCATCGTAAGCCTTACTATGCTCTTCTCATTTTTTATATTGAAAGTAAGTTTGTAAGATATCATATTTCAGATGAATTCAAGTGCTAATATGTGCTCTTCTTTCTTCATAGATTTTATCATCTTCCTCAGAAGGGGTTGATATAGATTTTTCTAATATATATAATCCTCCATCTATATTTTTAAAAATCCAAATTTTGTTCTATAGATTTATTTTTTCACTTTTCCTTCAAATGCAGTCATTACTCTCTACAAAATATAAATTCTTCTAGACAATTCTTGCAAAACACAATGTATTAGAATTGAGAACACCTCTTTAACATGCTGATATTGTCTGCAAAATTTTTACTATTTATTAAATTCATTATTATCATCAATAGTAACTTTGCCTTATGGTGCATCATAATGCACAACCTAAACCTCCAATACCAATTGTTGATAATAACTTGATTTCCTATTTGTTAGATAAACATTTAGATAAACTGACAAATATAAAGGTAAACAGATAGAATGAGTGATATATATATATATATATATATATATATATATATATAGAAAGATTGACAAATAGGCCGATAAATAGAAAGACAGTTAGATAGTTTGAGAGATAGAAAAATAGAAAGAAGATATATAAATTAATTGATAAATATAATAGTTAGATAGTTACATAGATATATAGATTGACATATAAACATTTTGACATAAAATAGATAGATAGCAGGATAAACAAATAGGCAAATATATAGATAAACTTATAGATAGATACATAGATATACAAATAGCCCGATAGATTGATTGATAGTCAGATTGATAGATAGACTAATAGACTGATAAACTAATAGACTGATAGATTGATAGAGAGGCAGATAGATATTTAGAAAGACAAATAGAGAAATATATAAATAAATAATTAGAAAGACATAGATAGATAGATAGGTAGGTAGGTAGAGAGCTATATAGATAGCTAGATAGATAAATAGATATAAAAAAAGATAGATTGATTGATAAACAGATAAATATATGGATATAAAGATAGATAGATATATTATAGATATACAGATAGATAGATTAATTGATAGATAGATTGATTCATTAATAGATAAATAGATAGATATAAAGATAGATAGATAGATAGACATTTAGAAAGGTATATACAGAGAGAGATAAATAGCCAGATATATATATAGATAGATAGATTATTAGACAGATAGATAGACAAATAGATATAAACATAGATAGATAGATAGACAGATAGATAGATAGATAGATATATAGATAGATAGACAAATAGATAGATAGGTTGATAGATAGATTTATATATATATTTATATACAAATTTTTTGACAAATTAATCGACAAATTGATAGAGAGATTTATAGACTATTTGATAGACAGATTGATAGACATAATGATATACATAATGATAGATAGATATATAGACAGACAAACACATAGAAAGATAGATACATACTTACTAAGATAAGATAGATAGATAGATAGACAGACATATTGATTGATTGATATATAGATAGAAAGATAGATATACAGATAGATAGATAGATAGACATACAGAAAGATAGATAGACAGATATATAGATAGATAGTTAGATAAACAAATATATAGACAAATAGATAGATAGATATATAAATAGACAAATAGATAGACATATAGTTAGACAGATAGATAGACACATAGATAGATAGATAGATATATATATATATATATATATATATATAAATAGATAGATAGATAAATTGATAGATAAATTGATTGATTGACATTTAGATATATAGAAAGATAAATAGATAGATAGATAGAAAGAGACAGGTAAAAAAATTGATAGATATATAGATAGATAGATATATATATATAGAGATAAATAGATAGTTAGACATAAAGATCAATAGATAAATAGATATATTGATAGAT
This sequence comes from Sapria himalayana, assembly GCA_029783825.1. Classification (NCBI taxonomy): domain Eukaryota; kingdom Viridiplantae; phylum Streptophyta; class Magnoliopsida; order Malpighiales; family Rafflesiaceae; genus Sapria; species Sapria himalayana. The sequence goes on from JAREIK010014373.1 coordinate 44,595, forward strand.
ATATAGACAAATAGATAGGTAGATTGATTGATTGATAGATATATATACATATAGATAGTGAGATAGATAGATAGATAGATATATAGATAATTAGATAAATAGATAAAGAGATAGACAGATAAATAGATAGATAGATATATTGATATGTAGATATATTGAGAGATAGATAGATATATAGATAGAAAGATTGACAGAATGATAGACATATAGATAGGCAGATTTATAGACTTTATAATAGATAGATTAAAAGATTGATTGATATATATATTTAAAGAAATAATGATAGACAAATTGATAGTGAAAATGATAGATAGATTGAAAGACAGATTAAATAACAAATAGATAGACAGATACATAGATAAATTGATAAAAATATAGATAGACAGATAGATATATATATATATATAGATTGATTATTAGATAGATATATAGACAAATAGATTGAAAGATAGATAGAGATATAGATAGATAAAAAATATTCGAATATATAGACATATAAATAGACAGAAAGATATACTAATAGATAAAAATATATATAGATAGAAAGATAGATAGGCATATAGATAGAAAGATAGATATATCGATCGATAGATTCATAGATAGATAGATAAATAGATAGAAAAATAGATAGATAGATAGACAGATAGATTAATATACAAACATATAGATAAATATATAAAAAGGTTAATAGATAAATACACAGATAGATAGTCATATTGATAATTTTTTTGAAATTTAGATTGATAGACAGATTGATATATAGTTTGATAGCTTGATTGATACACAAATTAATAGATAGTTTAGTAAATATATTGAAAGATAGATTGATTTATATATTTATAAATAATTAGATAGAAAGAGTGATAGACATTAAGATGAATAGATAGATAGACAGATAGATAGAAAATAAATATATAGATAGATAAATGAATAGACAAATAGATAGGCAAAAAGATAGAAAGATAGAAAGATAGAAAAATAGATAGATAGAAAACATATAGATAGACAGATAGAAAGATATATTGAAAGATAGATTGACAAATAGATAGTTAGATAGATTGACACATAGATAAATATATAGATAGATTGATCAATAGATAAACAGATAGATAGATAGATAGTAATATGGAAATATAGACAGATAGATAAATAGATAGTTATATATTTCGATAAATAGATAGATAGATTGATAGATAGTTAGATAGATAAATAAATAGATAGTAATATGAAAATATATATAGATATATAAATAGATAGGTATATAGATAGATAGATAGATAGATTGATAGACATATAGATAATCAGATAGATAAACAGACAGATAGACAGACAGACAGCTAGATAGACATACAGATATATAAATAGATAGATTAATAGGTAGGTAGGTAGATAGAAAAATAGATATATAAATAGATAGCCATAAACATAGACATATAGATATACAGATTAATAGACATAATAATAGACAGATTTATAGATAGATTGATAGACACATTGATTGACTGCTTGATAGACATATTAAAAGATAGATTGACAGGCAGAATGTAAGACTGTTTGAAAGACCAATAGATAGATAGATAGTCAAATTGATAAAAATGTAGATAAATAGCTAATATAGAGAGATAAATAGACAGATTATTAGTCGGATAGATTGATAGATAGATTGATTGAGAGATAGATTGATTGAGAGATAGATTGAAAAATAAATAGATAGATAATATAATTGATAGACAGATATATAGTCATATAGATAGACATAGATATATAGAAAGATAAATAGATAGATACACAGATAAATATACTGATAGATAGACTTAAATATATATAGACAGACAGATAGGCAGATAGATAGATAGACTGATAGATAAAAAGATTGTTAGAAAGAAAGATAGCTAGAATATATATATATATATATATATATAGAAACATAGATTTCCAAATCAATAGGCAAATATATAAATAGATTAAAAATTATATAGGCAAATAGATAGGCAGATTGATAATTAGATTGAAAGAAAGATTGAGAGATAGATTTATAGCCAATTTAATAGCCAAATTGATACATAAATTGATAGACAAATTGGTAGATAGATTGTTAGACATATTTATATCCAGAAATATATACATATAGATAGTCATTTATATAGATAGATAGGTAGGTAGGTAGATATTAGATAGATAGATAGATAGACATAAAGATAGATAGAAAGATAGATAGAAAAATAAACTGATAGATAAAGAGATAGAGAGAAAGATAAATAGAAAAATAGACCAATAGATAGATAGATAATTAGATATATAAACAGAAAGATTGATAGATAGATTGATAGATAGATAGATTGATGAATAGACAGATATATAGACAAGATAAAGACAGACAGATAGATACACAAATAGACATACACATAAAAAGAAAGATAAATATACGAATAAACCAATATATAAACAAACATATAGATAGATAGATATACAAACAAAATGACAAATAAATAGATAGAAAGATAGAAAGAAAGATATATAGACAATTAAAAAAACATATAGACATATAGATAGATAGACAAATCTAAAGAAAGACAAATGGATAGTAAGATAGACAAATAGATTGATATGTAGATAGACAAAAGATAGATATACAAATATTTATATAGACAGATAGATAGATAGACAGATAAATAAATAGATAGACAAATAGTTATACAAATAGATAGATAGATAGATAAATTAATAGATAGATAGATAGATTGATTGATAAATAGATAGATAGTCATATAAATGGATGGATACACAAACAAATAGATAGACAAATGGACGGACGGACGGATAGATAGATAGATAAACATATATATAAAGAAACAGATATACATATAGATAGACAAACTGATAGATAAATAAATAAACAGACATTTATATATATAGATACACATATAGATAGATAAAAAGATAGATAGACTTATATACATACAAATAGATAGTCAAATATACAAAGTGATATATAGAGAGATACATAGACAGATAGACAGATAGATATACTGATAGATAGTTAGACAAATAGACTAACAGATACATATGTAGATAGATTGATAGACTGATAGACATACAGATAAACATACAGATTGACTTATAAATATTCAAATAGATAGTCATATAAACAAATAGATATACAGATAGATAGTTAGATATATAGATATAGAGATAGATATACTATTAGATAGACAGAGAGGCTGATATATAGACAGATAGATAGATATATAGATAGTTTGAAAGATAAATTGATAGAAAGATAATAAATAGATAGACATATTGATACATAAATAGATAGATAGATAGAGAGATACATAAATAGGTAGATAGACAAATAGGTAGAATCACTACAAGAAAAATTCGATTTAGCTAGGTAATTTTTGCTAGGGATCAATCCCTAGCTAAATTTCAACGGATTAGGTAGGGAACATCAAGGGATTAATGTTTTTTTAGAAAAAAAATTGCAACGGATTAGAGATGAATTTTTTTTTGTAAATTTCATAAAAATAAGCGGGGAATTTAGCGACTAATTAGTGACGCAAGATTTTTGTAAAATCTGTTCAAGAAAAGTAGGGTTTTTAGCGATGGATTAGTGATGGAAAATTTTCGTAAATTCTGCTCAAGAAAAGCAGGTAATTTATAGATGGATTAGCGACGGAATATCCCTTGCTAATACTAGCCATTATTTAGCAATGGATTCCCTCGCTCGTACAAGTCATTATTTAGCGACAGATTTAGCGAGGGATGTTTCCTCGCTAATACAAACAATTATATAGCGATGGATTTAGCGAGGAATTTTCCCTCGCTAATACAAGCCATTATTTAGCGATGGATTTAGCAAGGGATTTTCCCTCGCTTATAATATTTATCATTTAGCGACGGATTTAGCATGGAATTTCTTCTGCTAATAAAATTAATTATTTAGCGACGGATTTAGCGACAGAATTTCCCTTGCTAATAAAATTGATGATTTAGCGACGGATTTAGCAACAGAATTTTTATTGCTAATAAAATCCATTATTTAGCAATGGAATTTCTCCTGCTAATAAAATCTATGATTTAGCGACTGATTTAGTTACAAAATCTTTCTTGCTAATTGAATCTATGATTTAGTGATAGATTTAGCAATGGAAATTTCCTTGCTAATAGAATACATGATTTAACGATCGATTTAGCGACGGATTTAGCCATGAAATTTCTCATGCTAATAAAATCTATGATTTAGTGATAGATTTTCCCGAGCTAGTAAAATATGTAATATAACGACGAATTTTCCCTACCTTATAAAATTTATAATTTAGCTACCGATTTAGCAATGGTATTTCCCTAACCAATATTTATTTATCTACTTTTTTTCTTTTTTATTAGTTTTAATATTTTATTTAATTTTGTTTATTAAATATATGTTAATGGTCTATAGATGAGCAATCCTTGAAACATACATTCTTCTTGTAAAATCATAAAAAAATTATATTATAAATAAATAATTTAAAAAAACATCCAAATACAAAAAACAATTATATATATTAGTAAGGACTAAATTAACTATTTTTATGATGTATTAATTTTTTATAAAATTATACAAAAAAAATTTCTAAAATTTTAAAAAAAGAAACTTAAAAATTGGTATTAAAGTAACATTAAATATTAAATTCAGTAAGTATAATAATTTTTTTCTTTATTTTAAAAATTAAATTAACATATATTAAAATTTCTATTAATATAAATATAAATTAATTCATTGTATAATAAAATAGAAAATATTTTATTAATTATATCAATTGACGAATAAACTATTAAAAATTAATATTATTATAAGTAAAAAAATTTTATTATTATCGAAAACTTTTAAATAAATAAATAATACAATATTTGAAAATCTTGAAATATAATATAAATATAATTTTTTTAATAAAGTTAAAAGAAAATAAATTAATATTTATAAATAAATACATAGATGTTTGCTCTTAAAAAAATATATACTGATTAAATAATTGAGTAATATTTTGACTATTAGCTTACATTAATTTTTTATTAAAAATATAAATATGACTTAAAAATTTTAAATGATAAAATATAATTTTTTATATATTTTTTAACATTAATAGTATTTTATAATTTTTAGGCGAGTGACTAGAAGGTAAATCATCTTTTCATTTATGTCTTATTATGTGAAGTTTGTTAATTTTGTACCTATTTGATTTTTTTTATAAGGCTAATCATACTTTTTTATTGTTATATATTTATTGTTTATATTAATATTATAATAAAAAATTTTAAGGTGTTTATTTTTCATTTGTACCTTCCAACATGCAGATTAATTTTTTTTGAAAATTTTTTTATAGTTATTACAATTAATTAGTCTTTTTGAATATATATATATATATATATATATATATATATATATATATATTATTTATTTATTTAATGTTATACTAATTAAAAATATAAAAAATTTGATTATCTTCTTCGACACCGATTATCTTCTTTGACACCGATGCTTAAGTGATACGAACCTCCACAGAAGGCCATCCATCCCTCGACATAGATGCTTCAACATATATTCGATTTCAAGGTTTAAGTTTTAATTTTTATTTGATTTGAGGTATGTTTTATACATTTATTCTTCATCGATTAACTTGATTAAGCTTTAGTTTTAATGTTTCCGAAATTCTTCTCCTTTATTCATTGTGGTGTTTTTGGATTGTGTATATATACTTAATCATATACATACTTCATGCATTTGTGATATAATGCATTGTCATTGTGTAGATTTTGATGGTGCATAGTAGATATGTCGAATTAAAAATTTTTCAATATAAATAACTACATACTGTATACAAAAATAGTATACATAAATATAAGTTTTCTTTAAATAAGTGTGTTTAAACATAACTATATATATATAACTATAAAAAAGTATACATAAACTATTTAAACATAATTATATCTATAATTTTTTTATTACAATAGATGTGAAATGAAAAAATTGTTATGCATTGTTTGGCCATGATGGTATTAAGTGGGTGAACTTCTTTATCATGGTTAGGGTGATTTTGATGCTATAGTTTGCTAGTATTTTTTTTTGTTATGGTTATAAATATTTCTATTTAAAACTTCAATTATTCATGATACATTGCTAATGTTTTTGTTAACGGGTGTTCTTGAGTGAGGAGCACGAAAAAAAATATGTTCTTGATTTATTATTCTAAAAAATAAATTTTTTAGAATAATTATTCAAAAACAAATACTTTAAATCTGTATTTTGCTATTATATGAATGATAAAATGAGAGTGTGTGGGTATGATCATAGTTTGTGTTATTTATGATAAGTTTTTTAGTAGTGTATTATTTGATAATGTAAGTTTTTTGTCATGTTCGTTTATTTTATGGTAGTGTGTATATGTGTTTAATAATTTTTGCATTATTAAAATTACTATGTGCTATGCATTTAACATCATTTTTGAAAAATCCAGAAAAGCCATTTTGGTTAATCTATTCATAATTTTTGTAGTGTGTATGTGCGTGTGTGTGTGTGTAATAAAAATAATATGAATATATATATGTATATATATTCTATTTAATAATTTAACTCTATTAAGTATAGTTTGAAAAAGTGAAAAATAATTTTGTGATTTAATTCAAAATTATCATATTTAATTAACTAGTTTTATATTTGAGCTATAATATTTTTCAAATTGGTTTGAAACCCATTGATGGTTATCTTTTGATAATCTGTGAGATTGGAAGGCATATCAATTGAATATTCATGTATTTGCTTGCTCTATTGATTTGTTGTTGTTAGGTAACCAAACTTTTTGATTGATTAATCTTGTCATAGAAAAAATATTATTATTAAAGGAGACCATAGTTAGTCTTTCAAGACCTTAGTTTCTCCGATAAAGATGATTTGTAGAACATATATTACCAACCTCAAGACCATTTACCTTGTAAAAAAATGTATATTGATGTTGTATTATGGTTGATGTGTGAGATACATATATCACTATGCTCATTCAAATCAAGGAAGATGTCAATAATGGCAAATCAACCACTCAAACATATGCTCTAACAAATGAATTCCTATATGTTACAAGTTGATACTCATCTATTATTAATCTTGCACAATTCGTAATTAATTTATTCTTTATACTCTATTTGCAATTAGATACTCATCTATTAGTAAGCTTTCTCAATTGAACTATAATCTATATTTTTATCTTTGATTAATGAGAAAGTATAATGGCATATATTATAGACCATGTTAAAGATAAAGCATAGAGAAATATTATCTCATCTATAAATGAGCATTCTCATTTGAAAGTAGATACTCATTTGTTGTAGTAGCAGTACAAGAAGAAGAAGTAGAAAAAGATGAAGAAGAAGTAGTAAGAGAAGGAGAAAAAGTTTAAGATGATGAAAAGATTAGAGTAGCCTTATAGCTCATATGTAGAAATTACATGCATCACAAGAAATCCTAATCATTCTAATCTTCAAATAGAAAAAAAATATTAGGCTTGCATCTCTTAAATTACAAAACAAAATAACAAAAATAATTTAATATTATGCATTGATACCACTAAAAGGTAGGAATATTCTTTGAGAAGTATTTTCTTAAATTAGTTCAATTTTAAAATTTTATTAAATATAATTTTCTTGACACTGAAAGTACTATTCTTTATAATTTGTTGCATCCAAAAATAGCACTAACTTTTATCCAACTTTGCAAAAAAAAAAAGGAATTTCTCCATAACACTAATTATAATAATAATACTTAATATTTTCATCCTTAATATATATATAATGGATAATTATGTTATGGAATCCAAAAAAAATATCTATGATTTGGGTTATATTTTAGTGCCTATATTCGGATACTCATAATTATCCCAATATAATTAAAAAAAACATTATGTATAAACTTTTTTCAGCTTACTTAGTATGCAAAAACGAGTTAATGCATATGTTTATGCATACAGAGTATTTATTAACTCCATATGCATATGTTTTTGTTTACGAAAAATTGAGTTTCTACATAAACTCATATGCATACTGGAGTATATGCATTCCGTATGAAAAAAGGAAGGTAATTATCAGTATAGAAATTTGGAATACCCAAATCATAAATATATTGGATTTGGATCCCCCAATGTTATATTAAAATTAAAAATAGTAAAAAAAATATAATTATTTTCATGTTGGTTCCCCTTAACATTTTTTCATATAATATTATAACTTTTATCCACTTTTGTTGCACCGAAATGCATCAGCTTTGTTTATCTCACATAAGTTTTTAAAAAATGTAAATCTAAAATAATAGTTCCAGAATTCAAAAATCAAATTTTGATTCTCATAGAGTTTACCAAAATATACTTCTTCAAAGAAAATGATAGGTTAAAACTCAGGGCTTACACCTATTTAATGATGCCACCAACCATCCAACTAGTAACTTTTTAGAAATCTTAGATTCAAAAATCTTTATTATTATAACGCAAGTAGGATTTGATTATTTAAGTGTTTGGAATTATAAGTATTTGTTTAACTATAAGTATACCCACATTTAACTATATTTATAATTACATGTATAATAACATACAATATAATATTTAACTATATGTGTATAACTATGTATAAATATTTGTATAACTATATATAAATATTTGTGTAATTATATAACACTCTACAACATTAAATATAACTATATTTATAACTATGTATACATATATATAAATCTATATATGTATTGATAACTTTATATATTTGTGTATGATTATTTGTATGAATATATTTATATATAACTATATGTTTAAATATATAAAAATATTAATAGCTATATATATTATATGTATAATAACATATAACTATAAATAATTCTCTCTTACTATAAGTATAACTATAAAAGCTTTATACATAACTATATTTAAATATATAATTAACAACATGTATTTAATATACATTTTTATATATTAGTATAAAAAATGCATTTTAGTATTTCCATACCTATATATAACTATAAGTATAAATATATGAAATTATATGAAAAAATATATATACATACATTTATAAATATAAGTTTAACTATACGTGAAACTATATGTATACCCACATGTAACTATATTTATAATTATATGTATAAAAACATACAACATAATGTTTAACTAAATTTGTATGACTATATATAAATATTTGTATACCTATAAAAACTCTATATAAATATAACTTTATTTTTAATTATGTAAACATATATGTATACATATATGTAAATCTATATAATTGTTTATAACTTTGTATATATTTATTTATATTTACTTATAACTACTTGAATGCATATATCTATTTATAATTATATGTTAAACTAAATGTAACTATTTAAAACTACATTTATGATATGTATCCTAACATATAATTATATATGGGATAATACTATTTTGTTGCACCAACTTGAAATAAAATGGCTAAAAATATAATATCAACATTATGTAAGCACATAGCATGAGAGTGTTCGTTGATCATGCTCATATATGGTATAATACAAATAAGGGACGTACTCTTACTAATCCCAGCCCTTAGGCCTCAGGCTCAAATATGAACTTATGTATAACAAAAAATGTAATATTTGATAGGTTTGTACTAAAGAACTTATATTTTCTTTTATATAATTCTTCATTCTAACACTACACTCTCTATATGTCTCTCTCTCCCTCTATAATTCTTTCTGTCTTTCTCATCTTTTTTTTCTTTATGTGTCTCACACTCTCTCGTGTTATTGTTTTTGCCTCTTCTTTCTTGCTTGTTCTCTTTCTCTCCACCCCCCTCTCTCTCTCTCTCTCCCTCTCTCTCTCTCTCTCTCCCTCTCTCTCTCTCTCTCTCCCTCTCTCTCTCTCTCTCCCTCTCTCTCCCTCTCTCTCCCACTTTCTCTTTCCTTCTCTTCGCCCTCTCCCTTTCACCTTTTCTCTCTCACTCTCTCTCCCTCCTTTTCTCTCCCACACACTCTCTCCCCCATCTCTTGATTTTTCTACCCATCCCTCTCCCCACCTTATTTCTCTCTCTCTCTCTCTCTCTCCCTCTCCTCCTTCAAACATTAAATGTATTTTTTTGCTTTCATTTCTTGTGAATTATTGTATTTTGCACCCTTTATCTAGTATAACTGTAATATATTTTAATCTTTATCATGCTAAAAATTACGTTATCTATTTATGTAGATTGTGTAAACGGCTTGCCTCTATATTCATGATATTTAAATTTTAAATCTTTATCTGTAAGTAATTTTATGTTATTCTTTGTATACTTTGAAGTAATAGAATGTTTTATTTATATTAATGATTAAGCATTATTTTATATAAATAAAACAGGGTAAATGAGCTCAGATCGTTAGTTTATGTACAAAAGGGTTATTAATGGATTTTTGAATAAAGATTTTTTGACTGGGCTTGAAACTTTCATCAATTTTGCACGTAGTCAATCGAGATTGAAGGATAGAAAAAAAAATAAGTATCCATGTAATCATCAAAAGTGTCAGAATATCCCTTTTTGTGATGCAAATACTATAAGATATCATTTGGAAAAATATGGATTTGTGCCAAATTATTTTGTTTGGATTTATCACGGGGAAAGTACAAAGGCTCTGAATATTGACCAAAATGAGGGTATTGAATTATTTGCTCGTGGTAAAGAATCATCAAACACATACCATAGAATGATCATGGAAGCTGCTGGTCTTGACTTTAATATGGATTACATGGATGAACTACCTAATCATGAAGCTCAGAAATTTTATGAAATGCTTAAAGCTACTGATAAAAAGTTGTGGCATGGTTGTAAAACACATTCGTAATTGTCACTTGTGGGTCGACAAATGAGCATTAAGTTAGAAAATCATATGTCTAAAAAATTATTTGATTAAGTGACAGAACTGATGAAAAAGATTGTTCCAGATAAAAAATTGATCACTAACAAATTTTACAACACTAAAAAGTTACTACGAGGAATGGGTCTACCAGTAGAAAAAATTGATTGTTGTTTAAATGGATGCATGTTATAATGGGGTGGTGGTCGTGATTTAATTAGCTGTAAGTTTTGTGGCCATCCTCAATTTAGGAAGGTACATCGTTCTATAGAAATGCGAAAAAAATTGAAGGTTGTCTTTAAGAAGATGTAATATTTTTCATTAATTCCTCGATTATATAGACTATATGCATCAAATGCTACAGCAAATGATATGAGGTGGCATTCCAAGCATGAGATTGAAGAAGGGGCAATGTGTCATCCATCAGATTCACCTGCTTGGAATCATTTTAATTATATACATCAAGATTTTGCAGCAAAAAGTCGAAATGTGAGATTGAGTTTCTACACTGATGGATTTCACTATTTGGGCAATCTAGACAACAGCATTAAACATGACCAGTAATAGTGATGCCTTATAACTTGCCTCTGTGGTTGTCTATGAAGGAGCAATATATATTTGTGTCAATATTGGTTCAAGGGCCAAAAAATCCAAAAGACATGCTGGATATTTTTTTATAGTCTCTTATTGTAGAGTTAAATCATTTATGGAATGTTGGCGTGAATACATGTGATATCTCAAAGAAGTAAAATTTCATTATGTGGCAGCCCTTATGTGGATGGTGAATGACTTTCATGCATATTCAATGTTATCTAGCTGGAGTACTGCAGGATGATTCACATGCCCGTATTGCATGACAAATTCTGATATATTTACCCTCAAATTTAGTGGTAAATAGTCATGGTTTGATAACCATCGTAAGTTTCTACCTACGAATTATCCATTATGAAGAAATAGAACTGCATTTCGAAGAAATAAAACTATGATGATAGCTGCACCATCTATTCGTTTAGGAGATAATATTATTACAGAAATTCATAGTTTGGGTTTGAAGAAGGTAACTGAAAAGTATGCTACTAGAAGTAATGAACCAATAGGCAAATTATTTGGCTGGAGGAAACGTATATATTTTGATACTTGCCCTATTGGAAGACCAATTTATTTCGTCATAACTTATATGTAATGCATATTGAAAAAAATGTTTTTGACAATGTTTTTAACACTGTCCTTAATGTAGATGGAAAAACAAAAGACACTTAAAAATCAAGACAAGAGCTGAATGATTAATGTCGGTGGCCTGAATTGAAAATGAATGAGCAACCAGGAAAATTCTTTAAAGCTTGTTACACACTTGATAAGAAGGCAAGACAACTATTGTGTGAATGGGTTAAAATTTTGAAATTCTTTGATGGGTATGCGTCAAATATGGGTAGATGCGTGGATATGAAGAATCATAAGTTATTTGAAATGAAAAGTCATGAAAATCATGTATTTATGTAGAGATTAATACCAATTGCATTTCGTGAATTACTTCCACAAAGTGTTTGGAAGGTCCTTACAAAACTAAGTTTATTTTTCAAACAGCTAACTGCAACCACAATCAAAATAGATGACATGGTGAGGCTGGAAAATGACATTCCACTTATTATTTGTAAGCTAGAATGGATATTCCCACTGAGTTTTTTTTGACTCAATGGAGCATTTGCCAATCTATTTCACATATGAAGCACGGATAGTGGGCTAGTGCAATTCAACTGGATGTATCCTTTTGAGAGATAAATACATATAATTTGCCGTGTTTTATAATTTCATACTTTAAGAAATATTGTAGTTTAATCAAATTGAAACCTAACATTGTGGTTGTAGGTATCTTCATAATTTGAAATTGAATGTTAGAAACAAGGCAAAAGTCGAAGGTTCAATTTGCAATGCATATTTAGTAGAAGAAGCATCATCATTTTGTTCTTATTATTATGATGATCATGTCAATACAAAGAATTGAATTGTGTCGTGGAATTCTGAAGGTTATGTGATGGTAGAAGATGATTCTGTGGACAAATTATCTATCTTCAATCACCCAGGAAGAGCTTTTGGAAGAGTAATGAAAAGATGTATGACAGATTAAGAGTACAAAGCAATCAGGAGCTACGTTTTACTTAATTGTGAGGAGGTTGTACTATACATTGAGTATGTATACACAAAATGGTTGCAAGTTAAATCATAGTTTAATTTTATCTTTAATAGGAATTAATAAAAATTGATATACATTTTTTTCTCTTTTTATATTCGTGCAGTATTTATGTTGAGCAATTAAAATATAGGCAACCATCAATTTCTAGCAATGATGTCAATTATATGCTAGAAAATGAATTTGTAAATTATTTCAAAAATTATGTGAGAAATTATTAAGTTTTAAATTTTGAATTATTTAATTTATTTTTATCTTTTATTTGTTAATATCAATTTTTTTAATTAATGTCACAGGTAATTGATCCTTTAAATGGAGATTCAAATATTTTTATTCAGAATCTAAGTAAAGGCCTATTATGATATGTGGCAACCTATCTTAGGTATTTTGTTAATGGATATAAATTTCACACAATCGGGCATGGTTCTTCTAAAATAATAATGAATAGTGGTGTATGCATTAAAGGCACAGGATATAGTGTATATGAGATTGATTATTATTGTCAACTCAAAGGAGTTATTAAGTTAGAGTATCCTGGACTCGAAAATAACAAGATTGTATTATTTAAGTGTGAGTGGTTTGATCCCACACCAAATGTGGGCACAAAGATTCATTCAGATTATAAGCTAGGGGATGTTATCCATTAGAGGATGATAGTGATGCCGATAATTAAATTGTTATAATTTTATCATAAATTTAAACTATCAAAGATGTTTTATTTTTTATTGAAATCTATCGGTGTGTTTTATTCAAAAATGCATGCTTGTTAATTATTTTTCAATTTTTTGTTCTTTGTTTTATTTTGAACAGCAAATGGTGCCTAAAGGACATGGTCGTGGTGGAGCTGAACGTAGACACAGAAATGAACCAAATTCAACTGGTATGTTACATAATGTTTTAGAATCAGTACCAGCTCATAGCCACCATATCCTAACTTCAACATCACAATCACCATCTCCATTTCTATCACCATCACCATCATTGAGACCTCTGCTAACACCTTTATCAGATGTAAGCCCACCACCGATTGTGCTTCTTGCTCACACTTTTGATCCATCTCAATCTTCTACACCACAATTTACACTGATTGTTCCCCCATTTACAATACCAACGACATCATCAAATGTTGTGCCTTTTTCTGAAGTCAGTGCTAAGTTAGACATTTATATTGTGGATGAGAGGTAAAAGAAAAATGTAAAAATGATTTGAAAAAAAAATTTGATGTTACTGTCAGGAGTTTTTTTTATATTGTTATGATTTGTTTGTTTTCTATGTTATTTATTTATTTGTACAGTTTTATTCTTTCTAACAAGTGTTCGACTATAATTACAAAAGCTTTCAAGAAAATGGCTAATGCCAAAGCTTTCTCCTGGAAGAAAGTTTCTCAATCGACAAATGAGTCATATTTTAATGACTTTCAGGTAAAAATAACAAAACAAAAGAATTGAAAAATTATTATCTAATTACTTAACTTTTATGTGTTATTATTCAAGCAGTAAATAATTATGTTCTTGTTGTTAATATAAATTCTTTTGTCATTTTTCTATTTTATAGAATTAGTGCACATGGGCACCCAAATTTGATGGAAAGATAAAGTCATTATATAAGATCAATGCTGCTCAACGGCATTCTAATTTTGTTCATAAATTAAAGAAAATTAAAGAAATATCTAATTTTATATCCGAGGAAGACTGACCCATGTGGCTTAATTATTGGGAGTAACCAAATGTGTAGAAAAAATTAGATATTGCCAGCAAAAATCGATGAAGTGAGGTTGCTGGACTAGGTAGAGAAATCTGTCGACACACAAGAGGTTCAAAGTCGAGCATCGAGCACGCTCGAGATTTAATACATAATTAAAAATTCTAAACAAATCTATATTTTGTGTTTGTCCTAATAGTCCAATATATATAATTTCTGCATGGTTTTAATAATTTTGTTAAACTTTTTTATCATTTGTTTTTTTATGAATTAATAAAAACATATTCTAGGCTGGAAAATTGTGTCGAGCTCCAAATTTCTATGAGATTTTCAGGAAGATGCATGTGAAGAAAGTGGATGGTCAGAATGTTGACAATAAGTCTCTGATGATTGTAGTAAGATTTTGTTATATTAATTAGACTTTATAAAACTACAGTACATTATAAAAATTTTTTTGAATGCAAAATTTTTATTTTATTTTTTGTAAATCTAGAATATTTTTATCTCCATTTTATCTCAGGATCTAATGGTGGAACGTGTGACAGCTACTCATCAACAAGTTGAGGGTTCTATGAATCTTCAACCAATTGACTATGATCCGATTTATTTGGAGACAATAGAAGGTTAAAAGAAGCAGCGAGTGTAAGGAATCGACTCTAAGGGAGTGGTATTTTGTTGTAGTAGTCATGCTTCTAATTCATCTGCCTCAGCAATAGTGGATGAGGTGGTCGAACAACAAGCACATTAAACAAATGAACATATTGTAGATATGGAGACCGAACTGTAAAAGAAGGATGAGCAGATAACTAATTTGATGAAAGAAATGCAAGAAATTAAAGATATTAAAAAAACAATGCAATAGTAGATGTCCTATATGGAGTCACAGTTAGCGGAATTGGTGCATCATATAGTATTCCAAGATCCAGCTGTGAATCCTCACAGGAAAGGCTAGCATTCCCTACAAATCATGAGGATGATGGAGTATGAGAATTATTTATGAACTGTTATTTATTTTTGTTTATATGTAGTAAATAATTATGATATTTTGTTGCAAGTATCAATTTTTTTATTCTAGTTTTGTTCTTTTCTTTTTCAATTAACCAAATTATGAATATTTGCAGGACGCATTATGTGAGAGAAAAGAAAAATTCCTAATTCAAAGCATTCTGACATTTCCACAGTCCTTCCAATGCACGGGTCCCATATTTATAGATTTTAGCTTTATAAAAATGAGGGCTAGCTTATCTTATCATTATTTTTTAAAAAACATTATATTTTTGCACTCTATTTATCTCTAAACATAATTGCTGGACATCCTTTGGAATTTTGGTGATGTTGTATGAGAATAAACTTTAATTTGTGTTTGTTTATGTCTGTAATATTTGTTTTTATATATCTGTGAATATGTTTTTGTGTCTCTTAATTTTTTTGGTAGAGTTTTAGCCTATTATAGGTATGTAAAAGCCCATAATCAGCAGCGGAAGCAGTGGTAGAGATGGCAGTGATGGATGTGGCGGCAGCGGAAGAGGCAACGGCCGTAGTAGCAGCAGCACCGGTAGCAGTGGCTGAGGCAACAGCTGTGATAGCTACGGTAGAAGCGGCAGCAACAACAGAAGAGGCTGCAGTGGCAGTAGTGGCAGCAGCTGCAATAGTGGCTGTGGCAGGAGTAATGGTGCTGGTAGGGGCGGCAATGGTAACACCGGCAGCCACGACAGCAATAGCGGCAGCACCGGCAGCTACCGCAGTAGCATCGGCAGCTGTAGCGGTAGTGGGAGCGAGAGTAGTGCCAGCGGCAGTGGCATCGGCAGTGGCAGTGGTAGCAATAGCGAGAGCAGCAGCGGTAGTGGGAGTAGCAGCGGTAGCGGGAGTAGCAGCGGTAGCGGGAGTAGCAGCGGTAGCGAGAGCAGCAACAACCGCAACATATGTGGTATATACATACGTATATAGTTATTATATACGTATATATAATACTACAGTATTTTATGCACATATATACTGAGTATATATATGTACTCAGTATATATGTATGCATAATACTGTAGTTTATATGTACATATACTATAGTAATAACTGTACGAGTGAAATGCTAGTATATATGTATATATTTACTGTAGCAATATATATTTATCAAAATATAGTTATTTTTTATTTAATTTGATTTGATTTGGTGGTTTAAATTTCTTACAGATATGGTGCCGCATTGTTTTCCATACGAAGCTTGTATAAGTGAACACATTTCAACAAACATGAAACACAGTGACTCAGACAGCATTTTCGTAGTGGAAAGTTGGTGATCGGAGGAGCAATAGGAGAGAAAGCAACATCAATGCATTGATAGATTTTACTTTATGCACATTCGGTAGATACATTGATTAATAAGATGTAATATAATTTTTATTATTTTTTTGTTTTTGTTATTTAAAATATTGTATTAGAATAAGTTATTGAATAAATTTTTTTTTTAATTTAAAATTTTTTTATAGTTTCTATTTTTAGTAAATTTATTTTTAAAATATTAAATTATTTAATTAATTTTTTTTAAAAACTATATTACATTCAACTGTAATTTTTGTTTGTTCATGTCTATAATAACTATTTTTATATATCTGTGAATATGTTTGTGTTTGTCCAAAATTTTTGGGTAGAGTTTTAGCATATTATTGGTATGTAAAAGCCTATTATCATCAGAGGTAGCTGCAGCAACAACAACAGTAGTGGTGACAGCAGCAACAGTGACGGTAGAGGTGGTAGTGACACAAGAAGCGGTTACAGCGGCAGTGGTAGTAACTGCACCTACAACATCGTCAGCAAGGGTGGCAGCAGCGATAGCGGAGGCAGTGGGGGCAGCCGTGGTAGCGGAGGCAGTGGCTGCAGCCGCGGTAGCACGACAGCAGTGGTAGCTGCTATAGTGGATGCAGTGGAGGAAGCGGCGGCATAGAAGGCAGAGGCAGCGGCTGCATCGGAAGCAGCGACAGTAGTGGCATTAGCAGCAGCTACACAGAAAGTAGTGATAGCATAGGAAGCAGCGGCAATAATGGCGGTGGTGGTAGCAGTGGTGGCTGGGGCCGCAGCTGCAACTCTGGTAGTGGGGGAAGCGGCTGCATCCGCCGCAGCGGCCAGTGGCCACGGCTTCGGCATTAGTGGCGACGGTGGTATCTGCGACAGCAGTAGTGGTATTGGTAGTGGTAGCGACATCGGCAATGGCAGTAGTGGCAGGAGCGGCAGCGGGATTAGCTGCAGGATTAGTAGCAACAACACCTATTGAGATATATACGTACGAATAAAGTCAATATATACATACATTTAATACTGCAGTATTTTATGTACGTATATACTGAGTATATTTGTACTCAGTTTATATGTACACTTAATACTACTATTTATATGTACATATACTGTAGTAATATATATACGAGTGAATTGCTAGTATATATTTAGATATATAATGTAGTATTATATATGTATCAAAACATAACTTTTTTTTGACTGAGTGGTTTAATTTTCTTACAGATATGATGCCGCATTGTTCCTCATACAAAGCTACTATAAGTGATGAGATTTTTCACTAGACATTACGTGTCGTGACTCGGACAGCTTTGTCGTAATAGAAAAATGATGATCGGAGGAACAGAGGGAGAGACAACAATGTCAATGAATGGATATATTATACTTTATGAACTGTCCATAGATACATTGATGAATAAAAATAAAAGTTTGTTATTTTTTTGTTTCAATTATGTTAAATATTGAATTTGAATAAGATATTAAATGATTTTATTTTTGGTTTATTATAAATTATTTATAGTTTCAATTTTTATTCAATATAATTTAAAAATAATAAATTATTTAATTAAAAAATTTTTAACTTTTTAAAATTATTTAAATATTTGTGAAATTAAAATAACTAGGGAAAATTCCCTAGCTAAATTAGCGAGGGAAAAATCCCTCGCTAATTTAGAGATAGAAATTTCCCTAGCTAATTTAGCTAGGGAAATATTAAAATTAGCGACGGATATTCCGTCACTAATTTCTAATGCTAGTACTTTAGCTAGGGGTTTAGCCATCATTATTTTTGTTTAGCGACAAAATATTTAGTTTATCTTGTTATTTTAGCAACAAAATTTTTCTATTTTAGCGAGGAAATTTTTCGTCGCTAATTTTTTAGCTAGGGAAAATTCCGTAGCTAAAATTTAGCAAGAAGCACTTTAGAAAGGGACACGATCCATTGATATTTCGTCGTATATACCATTTAGCAACGGAAATCTCCCATATAGTTAGGGAATTGTCCCTAGCTATATGAGATTTTTCTTGTTGTGAATGATAGATAAATAGATAGACAGATCAGATAGATATATAGATAGATAGATAGATAGAGTATTAAATAGATATACACATAGACATAAAGTTACACAAAAAGATAGATAGATAGTCAGATTGATAGGCATAAATAAAGACATATATATGATAGATAAACAGATAGATAGATAGACACTATGATAGATAGATAAATAAATAAATAAATAGATGGACAATTGGATAGATAGATAGATAAACAAATAACGAAAAAGATAGACAAATAGATAGATAGGCAAATAGACAGATAGATAAATAGATAAATAGATATAAAGATAAATAAATAAATAACACACATATTGATTAACAAATATACAGACAAATAGATAGACGGGTAAATAGATAGATAGACAGACAGACAGACAGATAGATATATAGATATATAGAAATATAGAAAAATAGGTAGATTATTAGACAGACAGATAGATTGATTGATTGATAGTTACAAAGATATATAGACAGATTGATAAATTGATTGATAGAAAGATAAATAAACAAATAAACCTACACATAGATAGATAAATAGATAAAAAGATAGACAAACATATAGACATATAGACATGCAAATGCGAATAGATAGATAGATAAATAGATAGATAGACTAACTGATAGAGATGCAAATAGCAAAATAGATAAACTAATAGATAGGCAGATAGATAGACATATAGATAAACATATAGATAAATAGATAGGAAAGATAGATATATTTATAGATAGTTAGATAGATAGATAGAGAAATAGATACAATGATTGATAGTTTGATTGATATATCGATTGATAGACATAATGATATGCATATTGATAGACAAATTAATTGACAGATAGATAGATATATTGATAGACAAATAGATAGATAGATTGATAGACAAATATATAGATAAAAATATAGAGAGATAGAAAGATAGACACATAGATAGAACTATAGATAGATAGTAAGACAGATAAATAGAATGATACATATAAAGATTATTAAACAAATAGATAGATAGATAGATAGAGAGATATGGAGATAGAGATATAGATAGATAGATAGATAGATATATAGAAAAATATATAGATAGATAGATAGGTTGATTGATAGATCGAATGATATAAAAATTCATAAACAAATAGATAGACAGATAGTTATATACTTAGATCGAGGGATAGATAGAAAGATAAATAGATAGATATATTGACAGATAGAGAGAGAGGTAGATAGACAAACAGATAGACAAATAGGTATAAAGAAATATATATAGATAGACAGATTGATAGATAGATAAATAAATAGACAAATTGACACACAAATAGACATATAGTTAGACAGACAGACGGATAGATAGACAAATAGATAATTAGTCAGGTTATTATATAGATAAATAGACATATAGATAGATAGATTGATTGATTGATTCATAGATAGATATATAATTTGATAATTTGATTGAGAACTAGATATAAAAAAAGACGAATAGATAGATAAATAATTAGACAGACAAATAGACAAAAAGTTTGACAGACAGACCAATAGACATACAAATAGATAGCTAGCTAGCTAGCTAGCAAGATAGACATATAGATTGATAGATAGATAGATAGACATTTACATAGATAGAGAAATAGATTGATAGATAAATAGAAAAAGACATAGATAGATTGATAGAAAGATAGATAATTTGATTTATAGAAAGATTGATAAATAGATTAATATATAGATTGATAGGCATATTGATAGACAAATTGATAGATATATTGATAGATATATTGATAGATAGATTAATAGATAGATTGATATACATATTGAAAGACAAATAGATAGACAGATTGATAGACATATATATAGATAAATAGATAGATAGACAGATAAATAGACTTATAGATAGAGAGATGGATAAATAAATTATTAGACATTAGTTAGATAAATTGATATATAGATAGACAGATAGATAAATAGATTGATAGATAAAAAGATAGACAGATAGATAGATATATAGATAGATAGATAGATATATATATATATATATATATATATATATATATATATATATATATATATATATATATATAGGAAATTATTTGAAATTCAAATAGATTAAAAGATAGAAAAAAGATAGGCAAATAGAAAATAGATAGACAGATAATCAGACAGATAGATAAAGAGATAGATAAAAAGATAAATAGAATTATAGATTAACAAATAGATAGACATAAAGAGAGATATGCCGATAGATTGAAAGATATACACACACATAGATACATAAATAGATAAAGAGATAGACTAATAGATGAACAGATAGACAGATAGACAGACAGACAGACAGATAGATACATAGACATACAGATAGACGAACAGATTGATTAATACATAGACATACAAATAGACAGACATATAGAAAAATAGATACACGGATTGATAGACAAAATGATAGATTCATAGACAGATTTATAGACTTATTGAAAGAAAAATAGATAGATAGATTATTAGATTGATAGATAGAGAGATAGATAGACAACAAGATATATATATATGGATATATAGAAAGATAGATATTTAGATAATTGGATAAATAGACATATAGATTACAAATAGATAGATAGATAGATAAATAGAAAGAGTGTCAGATAGATAGATAGACAGACAGATAGACAGATAAATTTATAGATAGATACAAAGATAGATAGACATATAGATACATAGGTAGATATGCAGAAAGAAAGAGAGACAGATAGATATATCGATAGATAAATAGATAGACAAATAGTTAGAAAATAGATAGATAGATAGATAGATACACACACACACACACACACATAAAGATAGACATATATATATAGACTAATAGTAAGACATATAGATAGACATAGATATATATAGATAGATAGATAGATAGAAAAAAAGTAGATAGATAGATAGATACATAGAAATAAAGAAAGAAAGAAATATAGAAAGATTGATAGATAGATAAAAAGTTAGATATACATATAGATTGATAGATAAATAGATAGAAAGGTAAATAGATATATTAATATTAACAGATAGATAGATAGATATAAAAATAGGTAGATATATAGATAGATAGATAGATAGATAGAAAGACAGACAGATAGATAAATTGATATTTAGATAGATAGACACATAAATTGATAGATAGATAGATATATAGATAGATTGATAGACAAATAGATAGACATATATATATATATATATATATATATATATATATATATATATATAGAAAGATAGTTATTTAGAGAGATAGTTAGACATAAAGATAAATAAATAGATAGATAGATAGATTGATACATAGACAGATAAAAAGATATATAGATGGATAGTCAGATAGAGAGATAGACAGAAAGATAGACATATAGATTGATTGATTGATTGATTGAGTGATTGATTGATTGATAGAAAGTTATTTAAAAAGGCATATGGCTAGAATGATTGATAGAGAAATTAATATAAAGATTAATAGATAGATTTATATATAGATTGATAGAAAGTTTGATATACAAAATAAAAGACAAATAGATAGAAAGATAGATACACATATTGATAGAAATGTATATAGATAAATAGAAAGACAAATTATTAGATTGATAGATATATTGATAGACATATAGTAAGATTGAAAAATAGATAGATATAAAGTTGATAGATAAATAGAAAAAAAAATAGCAAGATAGTATGACATATAAATAGACAGATAGACATACAAATAGACAAATAGATAAACAGACAAATAGAAAGAATGATAGATAGTTAGATAAATAGATAGATAAAAAGGTAGATAGACACATAGATAGACTGACAAATAAACAGATAGATATTCAAATAGATATACAGTTAGATAGTTAGAATGATTGACAGAAAGATGGATAAATAGATAGATATAAAAATAGATAGATAATTAGATAGATAATTAGATAGATTGATAGAAAAAAAGAGACATATAAATAGACAAATCATATAGATAGATAGATTGATTGATTGACAAATAGATAAATAGATTGATTGATTGATAGAAAGTTAGTTAGAGAGAAAGATTGATAGATAAAATGATAGACAAATAGATTTATAGATTGGTCGATAAAAAGATAGGTATACATATAGATAAACAAATAAATAGATAGATAGATAGACAGATAGACAAATTGATTCATAAATAGATAGATAGATAGATATATACATAGATAGACAAATATATATAAAGATAGATATATGCTTAGATTACACAAATAGATAAACAAAAAGATAAATAGATAGTTAGACAGATAGATACATAAATAAATAGATCAATTATTAGATAGACAGACAAATAAATAGATAGATAGTATAATATATATATTCACATTTAGATAGATAGATTTAGAGAGAGATAAACAGATAGATAGATAGATAAATAAATAGATAGATGGATAGAAAGCTAGTTAGAGGAATAAAAATAAAAATATATAAACAGAAAGAAAGAATGAAATATAGATAGAAAGATAGATAGACTTATTGATAGATATATAGATAAATAGAAAGATAGACATATATATATGCAGATAGATAGAATAGAAAGATAAAAGATATATAGACTAACAAATATATAGATAGATACACACACACACACACACACACACACACAAATAGATACAGAAATAGAGAGATAGAAAGATAGATAAAAAGACAAAAAAAAGACATATTAGTAAATAGGTAGATAGCCAAATAAAGATATAGAGAAATAGATAGAAAGATATACATATATATAGGTAGATAAACATATATATAGATAGATAGATAGACATAAAGTTAAAAAAATAGATAGATAGATAGATAAATATAATGATAGACATATAGATAAACAAATAGACATATAGGTAAAAAGTCAGATAGACAGACAAATAGATAGACAAATAGATAGATAGATCAACAGGCAGATAGATAGAAAAACAGACAAATGGATATGTAAATAGATAGACTGAAAGATAGACAAACAGATAGAAAGATAGTTAGATACACATATAGACATACAAATAGACAGGTAGATAGGCAAATAGAAAAACAAAGAGATATACAATTTGATAGAATGATAAATAGATAGAAAGTAAGATAGATAGATAAATAGATTAACTGATAGATAGATAAACAAATGGATAGACAGATAGATATACATATATATAGATAGAAAGAGAGATGCCAGATATATAGAAAAATAGATAGACAGAAGTATATAAAAATAGATAGACAAATAGATAAACATGTAGATAGACAGATAATAGACAAATATATATACATATAGATAGACAAATAGATAGGCAGATAGATTGACAGAT
Organism: Sapria himalayana; assembly: GCA_029783825.1. Lineage (NCBI taxonomy): Eukaryota > Viridiplantae > Streptophyta > Magnoliopsida > Malpighiales > Rafflesiaceae > Sapria > Sapria himalayana. The sequence goes on from JAREIK010014373.1 coordinate 69,008, forward strand.
AGATATACAAATAGATAGATAGGCAGATAGACAAATAGATAGATATATATATATATATATATATATATATATATATATATAGATTTATAGATAGATAAAAAGATAGACAGATAAATAGACATAGATAGACAGATATTAATATATATAGATAGACATATAGATAGACAGATAGATAATCAATTGATAGATAGATAGATAGATGTATAGATAGACAGATAAATTGATAGATTTATAGATATTTAGATAGATAATCTGATAAAAGGATAGATAGATAGATAGACAGATAAATAGATAAATAGAGAGATTGAGAGATTGAAACAGAGACAAAAAGATTGATATATAGATAGATAGATAGACAGACAAACAAATAGATAGATAGATAGATAGACAAACAAAAAGATAGATAGATAGATATATAGTTTGATAGAAAGATTGTTAAATAGAATGATAGACAAATAAATGGATAGATTTATAGACAGACAAGATAGTTAAATGGATTGATAAATAGATAGATATATAGATAGATAAATAGATAAACAAATAGATAGAAATATATATAGAAATATATTTATATAGGTATAGATACATTAATATATAGATAGATTGATTGATAGTTATATAGATAGATAAAAGATAATTAAACAGATAGATAGACACATAGGTACACAGATTGATAGACAGATAGATAGTCATATAGATAGAAATATAGGTATATAGATAAATAGATAGATAGACATATAGATCGATAGATAGATAGTTAGATAGATTAATAGATAGATAGACAGATAGATAAACTGTCAGATAGATAGAAAAATAGGTACATAGATAGACAAATATATAGACAGATGGATATTGAGATGATAGATTGATTGATAGATTGATTAATAATTAGATTGATAGATAGAATTATAGACACTTTGATAGATAGATAGACAGATATAAAGTTAGATAGATAGATATAAAGATAGATAAATAGATAAATAAATAAATAAATAGATAAATAAATAGACAAATAGATAGATATAAAGATAAAAAGATAGAAAGATAGTTAGAAAGATATATAGATAAATATATAGACATATTTATAGAGAGATCGATAGATAGATTGTTAGACTGATGATAGAAAGATAGATATATAAAGAAATCTTTAGACATATTTAAACCATGATCGATAAATAGATTGATAGATAAATAGTAATACAGATAGATAAATAGTTAGATAAAAAGATAGAAAGATAGATAGACAGATATATAAACAAATAGATAGACAGATAGATATACATATAGATTGCTATATAGATAGAAAAATAATTATACAAACAGAAAGATATAAAGAAAGATAGATAGATAGATAGATAGATAGATAGACAAATAGATATAGAGTTAGATAAATAAATAGATATATAGATAGATAAATAGTTTGAAAGATTGTTAAACAAAAAGATAGTCAAATAAATAGAAATATTTATAAACCGATCAAGAGATAAATAGTTAGACAAATATATAAATATTTAGAGAGATAGATTGAAAGATAGATAGATAAATCAATAGATCGATAGATATACATTTATATAGTTATATAGATGCAAAATAGTTAGACAAATATATAGATTGATAGTTAGTTAGTTAGATAGATTTAAAGATATATATATATAGACAGATATATAGACAGACAGATAGATAGATAATCATATAGATAGATAGATTGACAGAAATATAGCTAGATATATACTTAGATAGTTAGGTAGATAGAAACAAAATAGAGAGGTAAATAGACATATAGAATGGTAGATAATTAGATAGCTATATAGATTGATAGGTAGATATATAGATAGACAAATAGATAAACAAAATGATAGAAAGAAAGATATACAAATAGATAGATAGATAGATTGACAGAAATATTTAAAGATAGATAGACAAATAGATATATAGATAGATATATATATATATATATATATATATATATATAAACATATAAATAGATAGATAGACAGATAGATAACTAGATAGATAGATAAATAAATAAAAATATTGATAGACAGAGAAATAAATAGATAGATATACAGTTAAATAGATCGATAGATAGAGAGAGAGATAGACAGAGAGAGAGATAGACAAATAGATAGATAGGTAAAAGTCAGATAGATTGTCATATAGATAAATACATAGATAGATAGATAGATAGATAGATATACAGATAGATAGATAGACAGATAGATATACAGATAGATAGAAAATTGATACACAAATAGATAGAAAGATTGATAGATTTATAGATAAACAGATGGATAGATAGATAGATAAATAAATAATAGATAGATATACAGATATAAAGAAAGAAAGAAAGATAGATAGATATATAGATAGATAGATAGACAGACAGATAGTTAGTTAGTTAGTTAGATTGATAGATAGATAGACAAAAAATTAGATAGATAGATATATAGATAGCTAGATAGATAAACAAATATATAGGTAGATATCTACACAGACAGTTTAACAGATAGATAGTTATATTTAAAGATAGTTAGAAAAAATGTTTGATAGATATATAGATAAATTAATTGACATATTTATTAACAGGTCAATAGACAAATATTTAGATAGATTAATAAATAGATAGATATACCGATAGATAGAAAGATTGATATACAAATATATAGATAGAAAGATAGATAGATTGACATATTAACATATACTTATACATATAAATAGATAGACACATAGATAGACAGATCAATAGACAGATAGCTAGAAACATAGGTATGCATATAGATAGATAGATAAGTAGATAGATAAATGTATATATAGATAGATGGATAGATAGTAAAATAGATTGATAGATATATGATTAGACAGACAGACATATAGACAGATAGATAGAAAGATAGATAGATAGTCAGATAGAAAGAACGAAAAGTAGATAGTTAAACAAATAGACATATAGATAGATATTCAGATTAATAGAGAATTTGATAGAAAGATTGATAATTAGATTGATACATAGATTGATAGACAAATTGATAGACATATTAATAGATAAATAATAGATAGATACATAGATAGCTATATAGATAGACAAATAGATAGATAGATAGATAGACAGATAGGTAGACAGATAGTAAGATAGATATTCAAATAGATATATAGATAGATAGATAGATAAAAATATAGTTAGACAAATATATAAAAAAATATATAAACATATTTATAGAGAGATTGATAAACAGATATTTGGAAAAATAGATAGAAAGATAGAGAGATATATAGACAAATATATAAAGATATTTTTAGACAAATCTATAGACAGATCGATATATAGACAGCTAGATAGATAAATAGATAGATAGAAAGATAGATAGATAAACATATACATAGACTAATAGAGAGATAGATAGATATATAGAAAGATAGTTTTTTAGATAGGCAAATAATTAGACGAACACATAGATAAATAGATAGATAGACGTATAGATAGTGCGAGAGATAGATAAATATATAGATATATAATTAGTTTGAAAGATTTTTAGACAAGTAGTTATTTAAATAAATATACATTTTATAGAAAAATTGATAGACAAATAGTCAGACAAATAGATAAATATATAGATATATAGATAAATAAATAGATACAGAGATAGATACACAAATTGATAGATAAATAAATATACATATAGATTGTTAGAAAGAAACAAAATAATTAGAAATATAGATAGATATATTGTCATATAAATAGAAAAATTGATAAATATATATTTAGTCAGATAGATATAGAAATCAATAAATAGATATTTAGACAAATAGATATCAAAATAGATAGAAAGTCTAATAGATAGATAGATTCATAGATAGTTAGATAGATGGATATATAGATACATATATAGACATATAGTCAGATATATCGATAGATATATATTTAAATAGTCATATAAATATACAAATTGATAGACAAAGTAATATAAATATTAATAGACAGATTGATAGGCAGATTAATAGATAGATTGATAGATAGATTAATAGATAGGTTAGATGACTTATTGATAGACAAATACATATACATATTGATATATATGTACATAGATAGATAGATATTATTAGATAGATTGATAGACAAATTGATAGAAAGATAGATAGACATATTGATATACAGATAGAGAGACAAATAGATAGATAGATTTTTAAATAGATAGATAGATAAATAAATAAATAGATAGATAAATAGATAAATAGATCGATATATAGATAGTTAGAAAGATAGAAATATAGATAAAGAGATATATAGATAGATAGTTAGTTAGTCAAAAAGTAAGAAAGATTGATATATAGATACATAGAAAGATAGACATATAGATAAATATAAAAATAAATAGTAGATAGATTGACAAAAAAATATATTATATAGATATACAGACATGTAGAAAGATAGATAGACAGATTGACAAAAATATAGACAAATTGATATATAGATAGTGAAATAGACATACAAATAGATAGATATATATACAGACATATAGATAGACACATAGATAGATAGGGAAACAGATAGATAGATAGATAGACAAAGACATAGATAGATTGATAGATAGATAGATAAATAGATAAATAGATAGACAGATAGATAGACAAAAAGATATACAAATAGATAAACAGATTTAAAGACAAACATATAGATAGATAAATAGATTTATAGATAGAAAATGGGATAGACACACAAATAGATAGAGAGATTGATAGATATATAGAAAGATAGATTTACATATAGATAGATAGATAGATAAAAGATAGATAAATAGATAGATAGATAGATTAACAGATAGATAGATAGATAGACAGAAACGAATATAGATATATAGACATATTATAGATGGATAGATAAAAAGATTGATAGATGTATTGATCGAAAGATAGATCGACAGATATAAAATATAGATAGATAGATAAATAAATAAATAGATAGATAGATAGATAGATAAACAAATAGATATACAGATTATTAGATAGATAGATAGATAGAAAAATAGATATACAGATTGATAGATATATTTATAGCCAAGTCAATAGATAGAAAGAAAGATAAAAAGAAAGATTGATAGATAGATAGATGACAGATATATAGACATATATAGATAGATATACAGGTAGATAGATCAATGGATAGATAGATAGATAGATTGACAGATAGATAGGTAGATTAATAAATATATTGATTGATAGATAGATAAACAGATATATAGATAGGCACATTGATTGATTGATTGATTGATTGATTGAAATATTGTTAGACTTATATATAGAAAAATAAATATACATATTTAAATATAGTTACATTAACATATAGTTCAATTTATAAATAGATAGATAGATAGGTAGGTAGATAAATAGACAAATACATAGACTGATAGATAGACAGTTATATAGATAAATAGATAGATAGACACATAAATAGACAGATCAATGAACATACACATTAATAGATAGATACAGAGATAAATAAATAGATAGAAAGATGGTTAGATGGATATATAGATAAATAGATAGAAAATTAAATAAATATTTTGATGGATAGATAAATAGATAAATAGTCAAATATATAGATAGATAGGTAGACAGTCAAATAAACAAATAGAAAATTAAATTGATAATCAAATTGATAATCAGATTGATAATTAGATCTATTGATATAATGATAGAAAGATTGATTAACATATATATAGACAAATAGATAGATAGATAGATAGATATAAAATTAAATAGAAATATTTTTATATAGATTGATAGATAGATAGTTAGATGGATATATAAATAGATCCGTAGATACATAGATAGATATATAAATATACTGATAGATAGTTAGATAGATGGGCAAATAGTTAGATAGATAAATAGATAGAGAGATAAACAAATAAATATATAGATAGATAGATAGATAGATAGATAGACACAGAGATAGATAAATCGATAGATAGATAGCTAGACAGATAAATAGAGAGATATATAGAGAGATGGATAGATAGACAGATAGATAAACAAATAGATAGATGGATAGATAGATAGAAAGATAGACAAATATATATATAGTTAGATAGATAGTCATATAGACATAAAGATAGGCAGATAAATAGACAAATAAATAGACATATAGATAGACAGATAGGTAGACATATAAATAGATAGAAAGATAGTTAGATTGATATATTGATTTATAGACATATTGATATATAGATTGATAGACATATTGATTGATTGATTGATTGATAGATTTAACGATAGATTTATAGATAAATTAATAAACAGATTTATAAATAGTTTGATAGATTCATTAATAGATAGATAGATTGATTGATTGATTGATAAAAAGAATGATAGGCAGAGAGATATAGAGATTGATATACATATAGATACATAGAAAAATAGATAGATAAATATATAGATAGATATATAAATTGATAGATTGACTGATAAATAGATTTTTAGATAGATAGAAAGATAAATAGATAGATAGATTGATTGATTGACAAATAGATAAATGGACCCAAAGATAGATAGATAGATACATAGACAGATCGATAGAAATAAAGATAAATAGATAGATAGACATGTAAATATTAGATAAATATATATAAATGTAGATAGATAGATAGATAAATGATAAATAGATAGAGAGACAAACAAATAGACAAAGATATAGAGAAATAGATAAAATATGGAGAAAAAGAAAGATAGATAGACAAATAGATATCCATATAGATATAGATATATAGACAAATAGATAGACATACATATAGGAAGTTAGATAAATAGAAAGATAGATAGACATATAAACAGACATATAGATAGATTGATAAATAGATAGATAGACATATAGAAAGTCACATAGATAGATAGATAGACATGAAAATAGTCAGATAGATAGAAAAATAGATATACATACATAGATATAGATAGATAGATAGACAGATAGATAGATTGATAGATAGATAGATTAACAGATAGATTAATAGATAGAGAGAGAGTTAGAAAGATACATAGACAAATAGGTAGATTGAAAGATAGACATATAGATAGATGGATTTATAGATAGATTGATAGACATATAAATAGATAAATAGATAGATTGATGGACAGGTTGATAGACAAATTGACAAATAGTTAGATATATAAGCAGGTTGAATAGAAGACTGATAAATATATACATAGATAGATAGATATATAAAATTTTACCTAGATAAATATAAAAATAGATAGAGAGATAGATGAACAAATAGATAGACACTTATACAAATAGATAGATAGACATATATATAGACTGATAAATTGGAAAATTGATAGAAAGATAGATAGACATATAGATAGACAAATTGACTGGCAGGTAGATAGATAGAATGATAGATATATAGAATGATAGATAGATAAATAAATAGTTTATTGTCATATAGATATAGATAAATAGATAGACAAACAGACATATATACAGACAGACAAATAGATAGACAGATAGACATAAAATATAAGATAGATAGATATAAATATATAATATAATATATATATATATATATATATATATATATATATATATATATATAGATAAATATACAAATAGATAGACTGATAGAAAGATAGATAAATATATGCACAAATAGATAGACAAATAAATACATAAATAGAAATACAAATAGAAAGATATATAGTTAGCTGGATAGATAGATGGATATATATATGGATAGATTGTTGTATAGATAGAAAAATAGATAGATGGATCGAAAAATCAATAGATAAATAGATAAATCATTGGATAGGTAAATGGACTGATATAAGGATAGATAGATTGATAAATAGACTGAAAAATTGACAGATATATACTGATAGATAGATGGATACATAAACATATAGATATACTGATAGATAAACAAATCAATATATAGATAGATAAACATATAGATAGACAGATCAATAGATATACAATTTGGTAGACAAATTGATAGGCAAATAGATAGATAGATATATAGATATATAAATAGACAGATAGATAGTCAGATAGATAGACATATCAATAGATAAGTAGTTAGATATATAAATAGACAAATAAATAGACATATAGTTAGACAGATATATAAACAAATTGATAGACTGATCCTTAGACAGATACTTAGATAGATAGATAAATAGATAGATAGACAGATATATAGAAAAATAAAAAAAAATAAAGATAGATGGATTGATAAATAGAGAGATAGAAAAATAGATAGACATATATATATATATATAGATAAACAGATACATAGATAGATAAATAGATAGATATATAAATAGAAAGATAGATAGATACACTTATATATAAATAGATAGGGAGATATATATTAAGATTATTAGACAAATATATTTATAGATAGATAGATAGATATATAGATAAAAAGATATCTAGATAGACAAATCAATAGACTAATAGATAAACAAATAGGTTCACGCTACAAGAAGAATCATAAATTGCAAGAGAAATTTTTCTTGCCCCTTAGGCTTCTTCGTTGCTAAAATAAAATAATGACGAATTAACGATGTGAATTATCCCAGCTAATGTGCTCATCACAAAATATTAACAATAAAAAATTTTTTTAGCAAATTTTATAATGATGGAAATTTCCTAGCTAATTACATTTTTTCCCTTGCTAATTTTAATCTTAATTAAGAATAATAATTAATAATTTTCAACTAAATAGGCATAGAATCATCCTTTGCAAAATTAGTAAGGGAAAAATCCTTAGCTATTTTTATTCCAAATCTATTTTCACAATTTTATTTTGTACATAAAATTTCATTACATATTTTTAATATTTTATATTAAATTAAATTTAAACATATACTATGAACCATTTTTTATAATTAATAAAAACCAAAAACAATTCATAAATAATTATGATACAAAAGATGTTTGGTTAAAACAAAAACTTAACATAGGTATATAATCATTTAAAACTAAATCATCATCTTCATCATTAGCTTGTTAATTTGTGCATGACTCTCCTACGTGGGTACTCTGCTTGATTTTGGTGTGCTATCTTTCTCATCAAGGCTGCTAACTGTGACTCCATATAGGTCATCTACTATTGCATTGCATTCTTCATTTCTTTCATCTCATCATTTACTTCTTTAATTTTCTTGCATATACATCAATTTAAACTTAAATGATAAGAAGGATGGAAACTAAATAATTTAGCAAAAATTATAGATACGACCATCACTTATATAGCATTTACCAATATGCATGATAAATTGTGACTGAAAGAATTATGGAATTTTGTGGTACATATATAGCATTTACCAATCATTGTGCATAATTTCATCCATAAACAAATATTGACGCAGGCAATAATATTGATGCTATCTGATATGTCTTTTCTTCCTATAATATCAACATTATATTAATAATATTTGTATTTACATATTCATAAGATACCAAAACGTTCCTAATTGACACCAAGAGTAGACGAGTGTCACTCACTAATACACCCCAAACTTTCTGTAAACTTTTTTAGCTTCTCCTCCTTTTATGCTATTGTGCATGCCTAGTTTGCACAGTATGAGTTAGGATTTGGTACAGAGTAAGGGGCACAAAATTGCTTATTTAAGCAACCCTCAATTGAAATGAAACAACTAGTGATACTAGGGCACAATGGTCACCTTTATTTTCTTCAAAAAAATAGTTACAACATATCTAGCACCAAAGGTAGTGCACATGTGCACTATGTTGTTTTAGTGCACATGTAGACTACGTTGTTATAAAGTACATGTTCTATCTCTAAAAACATTCAAAAATACTTACAAAAATAAAAGATTTTGTAGATTATACGATGGATCAATTACCGCAAAAAAAGGCATAACTAACTTCCAGATTTTCTGTAATGGGAGAAACATGTAGATGGCTATGAAGCCATTTTTTATTTGTCATGTGCTGCAAACGGCTGATTGACCCACTTTTGATTAAATCCCCTTGCTTTAAACCTGTCACTTATAGTTCATGCCTAACAATCTAGAAAGGGAATCTCACTTCATATATACATGTATGTGTATATATGAATATGTATATGTCTATATTTATATCTATACATATCTATGTGTACATATGTATATATGCCTACCTAATTATGTGTGTGTGGAATGACTATTAAGACATTTCTAGTGATAATATATATATATATATATATATATGTATGCATGTATGTACATGTGTATCTGTGAATTTGTAGATGTGCATCTGTATATATGATATGTCCACACAACACACACATATATACATATGTATCTTAGTGAGTATAAATGTATTTATCTATGCATGTCAAACACATATATGTGCTGTGTGCAAGTGTATGTAAATTCGTATACATGCACACATGCATGTGTATTGGGTGTTAGGATATCTACAAAAAAGTAATAAAATAGTATTATAAGTAGTACAAACAAGTTTAAGAAATCAACAAAATAAAATTAATCATCTAGAAACATCATCATCAATAGCAAAACTCAGTTTCAACATTAATGGCAACAACTATATAAATTTCATGAAACTCAAGTTCTTATTGTTGGGAATTTTATTGCTCATTGTGTATCTTCAACAATTTATTTTTTAGATTCTCAAATGATGACTATAAACAAGATATTGAGAAATTATCTATAATTAAAAAAAAATTCCATGATTCTCTTTTTGCATTGTCTCCCTTGTTCTTTATCCATCTACAACCCTAATTTAGCACTATTTAATGTATACTCAAGATGAGTTGATCTTGCTCATAATCTTGAGTCTAACATTGCTATTCCTGGACTGATTCTAGAAGAAAATCTTTATTTTACTTTCAAACCAATATGCAGGATGAATACTAATTAAAAGAATTATGAAGTTTTGCAGCATATATATAGCATTTACCAATCATTCTGCAAAATTTCATCTATGCAACAAATATTGTATTTCCAACAGACTATTTTAGAACATGGAAGAAATAAAATAATTACCCAGTAGCTATTGGAATCATCAACCAGAAAGAATCCAATAACAGATTACTAACCACTGCCAGAGACATATGGCACATCATGAGGATGAAGCCTGTATTTTGTCTGGGCACTGGAGAGCCCACCTAGGCACTGGAGCCGTGGTACCACGAGGAGCACTTACAATGGAGCACTTACACTTACACGAGGAGCACTTACATGAGGAGCACTTCAGTGTGGGAAGTGAATGCATGTAGTGTGTTATGGTAGTGTGCAAAATAAATATAGTGCTAAAAAATTTTTAAAAAGAATAATAAATTATTTAGTGTGTGTATTATATTTTGGTTGATATATATTTTGGCTGCATTTTGTGTTGGCTCGCACTAAAAGAAGTAACCTAGCTTTCTTCTAGTCACATCTGGCTCTCCTCTTTTCGGTGCAGACTCAAACTACATCAATTTTAAGGCTTCAACAGAACAACACAAACACAAAAACTTTCATTTCGTAGTTGAAACATTTCAAAAAAAAAATCAAAATCAAAATCAAAATCAAAATCAAAATCAAAAACCAAAACCTGCATGAACATTTTACACTCAAGTTGTCAACTTCCAAAAAAATCTCTTGCAAAGAACAAAACTAGAATCAAGAAAAATGATGCCACCAAAAAAATCTTTTCTTGTTTAGCTACACATAGGAAAAAATAATGTTCCCGCAAGTTCCTCATTATTCCTTCTTCAAGAAGTGAGGAGATAAGAGCTTTGAGACAGAAAATCCAAAGAAAGACTTGCATTGGAGTAGCTCTTTCAACTTATCATCGTATATTATTTTTTACCTATCTGATAGATCCATTTAAAAAACAAGAACATTTAATGATTAATTGAAATTGAAGAATAACACCACGGATTCTCATCGGGGGAGGGTGAAGATGATGGATGTTTGCATACCTATAGATTATTTCTTGTTATATAGTCCCTCATCTTCTTTACAACATAAGAATGAGATTATGCATCTTCACCTATACTAATAAAATTTATGAGAGTGTCTAAAAGATAAACAGGAAGCCAGAAACCCAAAAGTTCTGAAATAAATAACAAAAACCAAAAACAATTCAGAAATAATTCTGATACAAAAGTTACATGGTTAAACCAAAAACATAACATAGTTTCAACAATATTTAAAACAAAATCATTTTCATAATTAGCTGGTGCATTTGCTACATTACAGATTCCTAGCATTTCAAATATAGACTAATTAGAGATACAATGAATTACAGACATCAATTAATACCTAATCAATACAAAGGATGTAAACTAATTAATTTAGCAAAAATTATAGATATGACCACCACTTGTATAATATTTTCTGATTAAATATTTAATATAAAGCTACATTATGGCAAGAGTAGCTAGAGAGGTCTTTTTTTCACAATGCCCAAATAGTCTGTGTGACAAAAAAATGGCATTAAATCAAAGTCAAAATTTTGAAAGTCATTATTAAATGACGTGTTTCATCTTGTTTTATTTTTTGTTTTGATTTAGTTCTACAATATTATTTTTGATAATTTCTAATTTTTAGTATATGTAACAAAAAAATGGCATGTTTTTTGTGTACAGAAGAAATTAATCCTAACAATTTAGTAATTTACATAAAGATTATTTACATATAAATCAATTCATACCTAAATAATACGAAGGAACGGAGCCTATTAATTTAGGAAAAATTATAGATATGACCATCACTTATATATTTTTTCCAATTACATATTTTAAAATAAAGCTACATTATGACAAGAGCAGCCCGAGAGGTCATTTTTTTCACAATGCCTAAATAGTCTGTGTGACAAACAAATGGCATTAGATCATAGTCAAAATTTTGAAAGTCATTATTAAATGATGTGTTTCATCTTGTTTTATTTTTATGTTTTCATTTAGTTGTACAATATTATTTTTGATAATTTTTAATTTTTAGTATATGTGAGAAACAAAATGGCAAGTTTTTTGTGTACAATGGAAATTTATCCAAATAATTTAATAATTTACATAAAGATTATTTACATACACATCAATTCATACCTAAACAATACGAAGGAAGGGAACTTATTAATTTAGTAAAAATTATAGATATGACTATCACTTATATACTTTTTCCAATTAGATATTAAACTGATAAATTAATTTTTTGTATTGAAAAGCCTATATTCATTTTCTATGATGGTTTAGATTACATTATATGTTATATTTAATTTAATATTTTATGAGCAGACATAACGTATTAAAACATCATTTAATACATTAAAAAATAAAAAATAGCTTCATTTTGATAAGAGTAGCCCAAGAGGGGTGCTCTTGCCAATTTCTAATTTTTTGTATATGTGACAAATAAATTGGCAAGTTTTTTGTGTATAGAAGTATATTAGTACGCATGTTTCATTGTAAAAAATTAAAAATATACATGTAAATCAAACATTGACTGCACTAAATAAGAAACTTCACATGCACCACACATCTACTACATAGGATATATATATACTGTATGCATATTTTTTAAAAAAAAACAGAATGGTTTACTCTATTACTAATCAAATTATCTTTCATATTACTTATGCGAACATTATATAATGATGGAATAATTACTTATTATAAATGTATACACGAAATAAGTCACCATGCATGTGCAGTGTGCTTTGAGAATGCATGGTATCTTGTTCTTCTTTGAAATTCAAATATTAAATAACACATCAAACTAACAATTCACAATCAATTAATTCAAATATTATTTCTAGTTGGTACCCACCTTTTTGCCAAAAATAATAATCTACATGATATTTTCCAAAAATAAATACAATTATTATTAAAGATAATAAAGTATCTCAACTTATCTAAATTCTCAACTCAACTATATTCCAAAAAGTCATTGTGAAAATAAATAAATTTTTACTCATACAAATTTGACATTGAGAATATATAATTCTAAAATATATTTTTTTGTGATAGGTCTCACAATATATCATACAAACATCTCTAATACTAGGATTCAATATTCTCGATTTGAATAGAAATGAATGACTAAGAAAAAATAATCTCTGATACCACTATCACATACTCACACACACTTCATTGAGGCCATCTTTGGATGATGTTTTTTCAAACACAATCTCTGATACCATATAAAAATCTACTAAAAAATTAATTCAAACAAAATGTTAGAAAAAAAAATACAAATATACTCAATCAACAAACTAAAAAAACCTAATGTATATATAAATCAAAAAATTTACATGGATAACTCATATGTTGGTTACTTTAACTACTAAGTAAAAATAATTTTAACAAAATAAAATTGTTATAATAATTATTATATATTTACATGAATATATTTAACCTCAAAATATTACTTTTTTGATACATAATATTTTAAAATACAATTCTACAAAATTTAGACCTTACTTCCTTGAGCATGTACCGAACCACAAAATTTGTAATACTAGGATATACTTAATCTCTAAATAATATAATTAAAAAGAATAAAAATTTGATTGAACTATTAAAAAACTTTTTATAGGAACCAAGTGTTTCATGATAATTTTGAAAAATATAATTCTAATTATAAATTATTAGATAAATCATATCTCTGACCATTTTAGATTATTTCTGAATATTTGAAAGTACCTATTTTGCAAAATAACTTTTGTAGACATGAGAAAATAATATTTAATATCATTTAGTATGCATTCAATAAATATTTGAGTACTAAAAAAATATTTGTTACTCTCCAATTACAAATATAGACAATATTAGTGTTAAAGTTATATTCTTTAAGATGATGGGTTTTTAAGATTATATTTTAATTGTTAATGTTGATGAACAATTGGAGACTTATCCATTGAAAATTAGATATAAAGGCTTCTACAAGTTATCTAAAGAATTGTGTATTTCCATTCTTAGCATCTTTCAAAGTTATTACATCGCATTATCAAAAATTTTAAATCTCTATAAATCTTTATTTTTTTCCAATAATATTGTAAGATGTTAAGATTTGTACTAATTAAAATGAAGAAATTTCTAATAAAAAGTTTTTTACCCATCAATTTTTCTCTAGGTATTATTCCTATTCAATCAAATTTATGAATTTCAAATAGTCATGAAATTTAAGAGCAAGATATCTTTCATATTAGAAAAAATATGATGCGAAAACATCTTATTCAAACCATTTATAAGTCTCTTGTAGAGACTAAATGATCATGAAGATGGCTTTGTTAAATTTAATTTTTCAATTATTCTCTGAATGGTATAACAAAGGTATACTAGATATCCTATCAAAGAGATTTTATCTTACTCTAAATTTCCTATTCAATCAAATTCGGGATACCACAAATTTTTTTCAACATACCCTTGCATAATGACTTACAACATATCATGTGAGAAGAAATGCATGATCTTCACTCTATCTATATACTATTCTTAAGAAGTTATCACAAGTGATTTATTTGTTAATTTTAAATAAAAATAATAATATTTCTAAAAAAAACTTGAGAATAAAAAACTCATAAAACAACCACCCAATTTTCATGAAAGTGCCAAAATGGATTTTATTAAGCTAAAGTAGTCTTTGAGAACTTAGTTTTATAATTTTTTTTCAATTATAGCTTATTTTTTGTTACACAAATATATTTCAAACATCTCTATTATATTGGAGTTCTCATGTTAGAATTATTTTTTTATTTATTCATATTGATTATTATTATAAATAAATGATCATGTGGTAAATAATCACATTAAAAATGTGATGAATGATAAAAATCATATCACTCAATGTCCCTTATAAATTTAATTTGTAAGTATATAAACAAACTTTATAAAGATCATTATTACCATCATTATAAAATTATTTTAAATTAAAATTAAAATTATTATACATGAAATCTATAAAAGATATCTCTCACTTCTCTATAAGATCATTCCAATAAGAAGACTTCTCACTCTTGTTATTTCATGCTTTATTCTTTAGCATATGTTTTATTCTTCTTTTTACTTTAGATATATATATATATATATATATATATAATAATATAATTTTGCTTTGCTTTATATTTTATCATGTTATTTCATAAATATTATATTAGTATTACTATATATGAAATAATTTTGTTCTGATATAATTTCAAATAAAATACCTTGTAAGTCATAGGTACTTTCTTGAAATTATAATTATAGGTCATCAAAATATAATTTTATTTTGACAATAAAATGTTATAAAAATTTATGCAAAATTAAACTCTTAGATAGTACATTAAATTCACTATCAAACAATAATTATCAAATATATTATATTATCAAAATAATAAGTTATTTTTGAGAGTATAATCGATAGTTACATATGAACATTATTCTTTAAAAAATTTAATATTTAATGAAATCTCTAATACTCCATATTTCTTTTAGAGATTATACTGATACTCATGAGATTGATTATTCAAATTATAGTTTGATATCAACCGCCAAAGAAAAAAAAATTATTATAAATTATTATATTTGTTTTATAAATAATTGTATCTCTTAAAAAATGAAAGATAAAAAATAATTCCATGATTTTGTGCAAAGATAAATTGTCAGGTCATAAATTCAATACTCTAACTTATAAGCTTTTTTGAATTATATATTTGATTAGAGAGAGTGAATTTTCAATTTCTTTAAAAAAATTATTCTTTATTATGACAATGATGGAATCATACACAGTTTCCAATGGAATTTTCTATGAAAAAATAAACCATATAGATATTAATTTTCAATTCATCAAAAAATACAAATAAATAGGTTGAGTATTATTGTTCATACTTGTATTCAAGATCAGGCTCAAACATTTTTACTAAGCACTATAATGATCACCATTTTTTTTGAGTTGAGTATATATAATATATTATATACATATACCAGCTTGATAAGATTCGATGAGATCATGACATGATATTTCAATCATACTATGTCAATTATTAAAAAGAGTATTTTTATCAATCACATATATTTTTTTAATGAACACATGTCACCCCAAGTTGGTAATTTATTAATGCTTGTCTTTTACCATAGAAAAATGGCAAAACTAATTGGCATTTTTAAATGATCAAGACAGATAATTAGAAAAATTGAGTTCATGTTTTTGGGCAGAACTTACATATCAAAGAGCTTTCCACCAATGCCTGTGTTGAAAATTACAACATAGAAATCGATCCTCTGTTCATTAATGTCATCCAACATATCCAATCGGAGTATTAACTTGACCTGCTTAGGTGAATGTTTGGGAACTAGGCCATGTTTTACCAAAAAAATGGAAAAAAAAAATCTACAGTGAAATTGAAGGCGATGAAACCTGACACCCAGAAATATGACCTATTTAGTTATGTTATTTTTGTTAATTTTATAAACACTCTTTTTATATTCCACCTCCGACAAGAGCAAACAAATCAAAGATTCACATTGTTTTCTACTCATTGAATTACCAACAAACAAAATCCTCTTATTCCTCAAACTTTATAAAATATCTTGCACATCTAACCTTGGAATATGACAGTCCACAGGTTTCCATCTCCACCTCAGATACTCCTTATCCTTCCTTCCATTTCCCAGACAATTAAATCCCTACATTACAAAAGGGCATTCTGAAGCATTGTGAAGAGGATAGCTATTATCTACGATCCAATTTTTATTAAAGAAGTGACAATTCCTCAAAAGCATCATTATATTTTGAAACCGAAAGCTCACATTGTCCAAGTGTCATGCTCGTTAGGACATAAATATAGCTCCCACAAATTGCAAGTGAAAACGAGACACATAGTCCTATCACAACAAGTACACAAAACCCCTAAAAGACCGAACTTGATTGATATTGAACTTTCGGAGGTGCAATGGTCAAAGATTTAAGGCTAAGAATCACTATTCCACTTTGATTGAACGATTTGCTCTTGCCAAAGGTATTCACCATCTCATCACATGATATTGCTATTATTCTTCACGATACACTTACACGGAGAGAAAAATAATCGAAGATTACTATCAGTAAAGATATCTCAAGTATAGACTTGGTTCGATTCAAAAAATGTTTATCTAACTGCGAATAAATGACATACCAACTTGACGAGACAGATCCAAACGGATTGATCCATTCTAAGACAAAAATCAAAGAAAGAATTGATCTCATTTAACACTTGGACAAATATTTGATGATTATCATTTAGTGCACCTTGATAATGGGAAAAACTGGAAAAAACAAGGCACAATCATTGATTGAGAATGAATTTTTAAGAAGTCACATGTACTAATGCATATCTATACATGAAGCACAACGAGACGATATCAAAATGAGTTGTGATAGAGGTGACGGGGAACGTAGAGCCGGGAGAATGGAGACCATGATCGGCCCTACGAAACTAAGGGATTCATGATTCACAATTAAGAAAACTAGCTTCCAGGCACTAGAATCCAGCACCACAATTCAACAAAATTTACTTTTTTTTTCTGAATGAATAAGTAAAATAGCATCAAATTTAAAATATTTAATAAAAAAACTATAATACTATTTAAGTTTTAATAAAATAACATCAAAACTAAAAATATATTGATACTCTTAAATGAAATTACCCTTTTAAAAATGTAATGTCAACATTAAAAAAATGAAGAGTGTATTGATTATACCACATATCATACGCTATATTCATCATGTTTTGTTATATAAACATTATAAATATGTTTACAAAATAAAAAAAAATAAAAAGAATAAAAATAATAAAAAAATAAAAAAAATAAAAAAAATAAAAAAAATAAAAAAAATAAAAATATAAAAAAAATAAAAAAAATAAAAAAATAAAAAAAATAAAAAAAATAAAAAAAATAAAAAAATAAAAAAATAAAAAAATAAAAAAATAAAAAAATAAAAAAATAAAAAAATAAAAAATAAAAAAATAAAAAATAAAATAATAAAAATAATAAAAATCATAAAATAATAAAAATAATTAAAAAAAAATAAAAAAAAATAAAAAAAATAAAAAAGATAGATAAATAAAAAGACAAATAAAAAGGAAAATAAAAAGAGAAATAAATAGACAAATAAATAGATAGATTGATTGATTGATAGTCAAATAGATAGATAAATAGATTGATAGATTGATAAATAGATAGAGAATAAATCGATAGATATAAAGAAAAATAGATAGACAAATATATAGAGAGTAGAGAGACAGACAGATATATAGATAGATATATATACAAATAGATAGAATGATAGATAGAGAGAAAGATAGACACATAGATAGATAAATAGATAGATATATAAATTGATAAATAGATAGATAGAGAGTTATAATAATATATAGATAAACAGATAGATAGATAAATGGAATGATAGAGAGAGAGAGACAAATAGATATACAAATATATAGACAAATAGATAGATAGATAGATAGATGGATAGACACATAGATAGATTATAGTCAAATTGATATACATAAAGATAGAAACATAGAAAGACATATAGATAGACAAATATAAAGACAGATATATAGATAGATATATATACAGATAAATAGATAGATAGATAAAGAGATAGATAGACAATTAGATAGATAAATATATAGATAGATAGATAGATAGACAAATAAATAAATAAATACATGAATAAATATATAGGTAAATAGATAGACAAATAGATAAATAGATAGAAATAGAATAGATTGATTGATTGATAGACAAATAGATATATAGATATATAGACACAGATAGATAGATAGATAGACAAATAGATAAACAAATAAATAAATAGATATATAGATAGATAGGTAGATATTAGACAGATAGATAGATAAAAAGACGAATAGATAGATCGATAGATAAATAGATAGGTAGATAGATACATTGATTGACATATAGATTAAAAGATAGATAGAGATATAGATAGACATATAGATAATAGATAGATAGATTGACAGATAAATAGGTAGACAGATAGATAGTTAGAAAAACAAACAGATAGATAGATAGATACACATATAAATATAAAGATAAATTATTAGTTATAAAGATATATAGACATATAGATAAGATTGATTGATAGAAAGATCAATGGATAGATAGTTAGATAGATATATAAAAAAATAAATAGATAGATAGAAAATAGATAGATAGACAAATAGTTTAATTGATAGATAGACAAATAGATTGACAGATAGATTGACATATATATAGATAGGTAGACACATATATAGATAGATCGATAGATAGATAGACTAATAGAGAGATAGATAAATAGATAAATAGATAAATAGTAAATAGATAAATAGATTATTTGATAGAAATATAGATAGATAGATAGATAGAAAAACAAATAGATCGATAGATAGACAAACAAGTAGATAGATAGAAAGATAGATAGACAAATAGATAGAAAGATAAATAGTTAGTTAGATTAATAGCAACATAGATAGATAGATTAATAGATAGATTGATAGATAAATTGAAATATAGATAGATATATAGATTAATAGATAGATAGATAATATATATATAGATAAACAAATATATAGGCAAATAGCTAAACAAATAGATAGATATATATATAGAAATATAGATAGATAGATAGATGGACAGATAGATAGATAGTCAAATAGATAGACAAATATATAAATAGATAGATAGATAGTAAGATAGACAGATAGATAGACAAATAAAATAGAGTAACAAAGAGAGATAGATAGATTGAAATATAGATAGACACATAGATAGAAATATAGATAATAGATAGATTGAAAGATCTTTAGATAGAAATAATGATAGATAGATAAATAAATAGATATATAGATAGATAGATTGATAAATAGATAGATAGAAAGATATATTGATAGATTGCTAGAAAAACAAACAAATTGATTGATAGATAGATAGACAGATAGACTTATAAAAAGATATACATATAGACAAACACATAGATAGATAGATATATAGACAAATATATAGTTAGATATATAGATAGATAGATAATTAAATAGATTGATAGATAGATAGATAAACAGACCGATAGATCGATAGATAGATAGACTAACAAATATATAGATCTAATGATAGAAATATAGATAGATAGACATATAGATAGAATGATATATAAACATATATATAAATAGATATATTGACAAATAGATAGACAGATAGATGGATAGTGTTGTATATATATTTTGTTTTGATAAACTACTTTGTATAACTAAAATGTTCTCTTTCAATATTTTTTTAAGTGCAGGAAATAAAATATTCAATGGTTGTGAATGCAACAATAGCACAATAATGGGGGTCCCACTACAAGTTTAGTGGGCCAAAGAAATTTCAGGAGCATAAACTTGTCCATCCAAGTGATCCAACCCGCTCTGTTATTAATATAAATTGTTTTTATTACTATATTTGTGCGGTTGTAATTTTTGCTTGCATAACTGCTCATCTCTATTTTCTCCTTTCTGCATGATTTTCATCGTGAGTACTGCTCACAAATCTATAAGACTTGTTTTTGTTATAATCTGTAAATGCATAATTATTTTCTGGTGGATGTAGCTAGTCGTTCTGAATGACTAGTGAACCACATTAATTTTCATGTTTCTATTATTGTTTGATTTTGTTTCTCATGGGTTGTTGGATTGTTGTTGTGGATATATATTTTGATCTTTTTTTTTTCTTCTTCTTCTAATCTATGGAATTACAAATGTTGGAAGCAGAATTACCCAACAGATAGTTAAATAGATTGATAGACAAATATATATAGACTATTGGATAGATAGTTAGATAGATAGATAAATAGACAAAAAGATAGATAGATAGTCAGATAAATATGTGGTTAGATAAAAAGATAGATAGACAGGTCGATAGACAATTAATTCGATAATTAGATAGACACACAGATAGATAGATAAATAGATAGATAGACAAATAGTTTGAAAAATAAATAGAAACATTGGCAGATATATAGACAAATATACATACAGACATATAGATAGATAGATAGAATGATAGATAGATAAACAGATAGATAAAAAGATAGATAGATAGAAAGATAGATAGAGAGATAGATAGATAGATAAATATACAAATAGATCGAAAGATAGACAGACAGATAGATAGATAGATAGACAAATAGATAGATAGATACACAAATAGATAGATAAATAGATAAATAGATAGATAGAGAGATAGATAGACATATAGATGGACAAATAAACATATATATAGATTGATATATAGATAGAAAGTTAGATCGATACATTTACATATAGATAAAAAGATTGATAGACAAGTCAATAGATAGATAGATTGATAGACAAGTCAATAGATAGATAGATAGATAGTTAGATAGTTAGAGAGTTAGATAGGCAGATAGATAGATAAATAGATAGAGAGATAGATAGACAAATAGATAGAAAGATTGATAGATAAATAAATAGATATATAGACAAATTGATAGACAGATTGATAGATAGAAAGAAAGATTAACAGATAGACAAATAGATAGATTGAAAGACAAATAGGTATATAGATACATTGATAGATAGATTGATTGATTGATTGATTGAAAAATTGATAAACTTAATGATAGAGAGATTGATATACATATTGATAGACAAATTGATAGATAGATAGATAGACAGATATATAGACAAATTGATATTTAGATATATAGATGGATAGATAAATAGATAGATCAATGGATAGAACGATTGATAGAAAAATGGATAGATAGTGGGATAGATAGAAGGATAAATAAATTGATAGTTAGATAAAATGATAGATGGATAATTGATAGATAGATAAATGAATAGCTAGATTGATAGATCAATAGTTTGATAGATAAATAGATAGATAGATAGATAGACATATATATATACACAGATAGATAGATACATAGATCAATAAATATAAAGATAGATATAAAGAGAGATATATAAACATATATGTAGATATATAGATAGATAGATAGATAGACAGATATAGATAGATTGATTGATTGATTGACAGATAGATAACTAGATAGATAAAAAATGTATTGATAGATAGATATAAGATAGATAAACATATAGAGAGACATATAGAGAGACATATTTATAGATAGATCGATAGATAGATACTTAGAAAGATAGATCGATAGATAGACATATTTATAGATAGATAGAGACATATAGATAGATACTTAGAAAGATACTTAGAAAGATAGAGACATATAGATAGACATATTTATAGATAGATCGATAGATAGATACTTAGAAAGATAGATATACAAATAGATAAAGAGATACATAAAAATTTACATAGACAGATAGATATATAGATTGATAGACATATAGATAGACAGATTGTTATACAGATAGATTGATAGATAGTTTGATAAATTGACCGATAATTAGACAAATATATTGACAGATAAAAAGAGAGATTACTAGAGAGTTAGTTAGATAGATAGATTTGACTGTGAGATAAATAGTTCGATAGATCGATAGATTAACAGATAGATAGATAAATAGATAAATATACATATAGATAGACATATAGATAGATTGATTGATAGACATAAAAATAGATAGATAGATATATACATAGATAGATAGATACATAGATACATAGACTAACTGATATCCAGATTAATAGACATATAGATAGAAAAATATACAGACAAATAGACAGAAAGATAGACAGACAAATAGACAGACAAATAGACAGATTGATTAATTCACAGATAGTTAGACATAGAGAGAGATATATATATATATATAGATTGATAGATAGACAGATAAATATACAGACAGATAAATTGACAGATAGACAACTATTATAATGACAAATTTACAAATAGATAGAAAGATATATCAACATATAAGCTAAGTTATTTTTCTAGCTATTATAAAATATTCCATTGTTAAATTAGAATAGCAATGGATTTTCCTTGAAATTTATCCAAAGCTAATTTACTCGTCGCAAAAAATTATCGAAAAAAAAAAATTCCCTAGCAAATTTTTGAATGACTGAAATTCTCTAGCGAATTATATTTTTTTCCTTGTTAATTTTGATCATTATTATAGGTAGTAATTAATATCTTTTGACTAAATATATACAGAAAATTTCATAGCTAAATTAGGGGGGGAATAATCCCTAGCTATTTTCATTCCAAAACAATTTTCATAATTTTATTTTTTTTACAAAAAATTATAATTACTTTTTTAAAAATTTTACATTAAATTGAATAAAGAACATATACTATAAACCAATTTTTTCATAATTAAATAAAAGAAAAAGTATTTCTGATATTTTTCTGATACAATAGTTACATAGTTAAAAAAATATATCATAGGTATATAATCATATAAAACTAAATTATCATCCTTATCATTAGTTGGTGCATTTCTGCTAGCATCTCCTATGTGATTTCTCTACTAGAACTTGGTATGATATATGTTGCATCAAGGCCGCTAACTATGACTCCATATAGGACATCTACTATTGCATTGCATTCATAATTTGTTTCATCTCATCATTTGCTTCATTCATTTACTGCATTTCTTCCTTCAAAAGAATAATCTACTAATCCTTCTCTTTCATTTCACTCTCTATATATACAAAATATTCATTTGTTTCAATTACGTGTTGTTCGACCACCTCATCCATCATTGTTGTGACAAAGGAACTAGAAGCATGACTTCAAAACCCACACCCTTTGAGATGATGTCATACATTTGCTGCTTCTTCTAACATTCTATGGTCTCCAAATATATACGATCATAGTTATTTGATTGAATTTTCATAGAACCATCAACTGGCTGAGAATCAACTATCATACAATCCTCCACGAAGTCCTATGATAGAATATAATAAAATATTATGCTAGAAATAAATAAAATAAATCAAATATTTTTTATTCCACACAACTTTCAAAATTTACTATAGTATTCAAAAGTTTATTAATATATTAGATTATTTATAGCAATCATCTGAGACTTGTTGTCAACAAACTATCCATCTTCTTTCTTCACATGCATCTTCTTGAAAATATTATAAAAATTGGGATCTTGACCAAATTCTCTGGCCTAAAGTATGTATTTATTAAGACAAAAAATAATATATGTTGAAAAATTTTAGCTTTGATTGTAAAAAAAATGCAAATATTTGAATTATTTGGACTATTAGGCCAATTGAAAAATATATAAATGGTTTAAAGTTATAAATTGTATCAAATCTCGAGCATGCTCAATGCTCAACTTTGACCATCCTGTATGGTGAGACATTCCTGTACTAGGTCTAGCTACCTCAGTCCTTCGGTTTTTGTTGGATATCTATGAATTTTTCTTCACTTTTGGCTCCTCCCAATACTTAAGCCAATTGGGCCACTCATCCTCAGGTATTAAATCAGGCCTATCTTTTAGAATCTTCAATTTATGGACAAAATTTGAGTATCATTTGGCAGATATGATCTCCCACAATGACTTTATCTATCCATCAAATTGGGCTACCCATGTACACTGATTCTATATATAGAAAATTCACAAAAAAAACTATATTAATAATAATGACATATTTTTTTTTATGCTTGAATAATAATCAACATAATAGTTAACTAATAAGATAATTAATTTTTAATGCTTTTGTTTCTTTGTTTTACATGAAAGTCATAAAAGTTAGTATCTTTTGTTGATTCAGAAACTTTCTTCCATGAGCATGCTTTGGAATCAACTATTTTCTTGAATGACTTTGTAATTATAGCCGAACACTTGTAAATGAAATGAAACTATAAAAATAATAAATTATCATTGAAAACAAGAAATTCATAACTATATATAAAAAAAAACCACTAATAGAGACATTGAATTTTATATTAAAGTAATATTTACATATTTCTTATACCTCCTACCCATAATCTCTTTTACTTTAATATTAAAGTAATATTAAAGTAATATTTGCATAATCTCTTTGGAATAAATAGAATAAGAAGAATAAGAATGATAGGAAGAATAATAAGAATAAGAAGAATATGAGTAATAAAAAGAATAAGAAAAATAAAAAAAGTAAGAAGAATATGAATAATTAAAAGAATAAGAAGAATAAAAAAAGTAAGAAGAATATGAAGAATAAAAAGAATAAAAAGAATTAGAATAATTAGAAGAATAAAAGAATAAAAAGAATAAGAAGAATAATAAGAATACGAAGAATATGAAGAATAAAATAATAAGAAGAATAAGAAGATAATAAAAATCAGAAGAATTAAAAGAATTAGAAGAATAAGATTAATAAAAAATGTTAGAATAATAAGAAGAATAATAAGAATAAGAGGAATAAGACGAATAAGAAGAATTAAGATGAATATATAAAATAAGAATAATATGAAGAATAAGAAGAATAAAATGAAAAATAATAAGAATAAGAATAATACAAAGAATAAGAAGAATATGAAGAATAAGTAGAATAAGAATAATAAGAATAATAAGAAGAATTAGAAGAATAAAAATAATAAGAAGAATAAGAAAAAAAAGAAGAATAAGATGATTAAGAAGAATAAAAACAATATGAAGAAGAATGCAAAAATAAAAAGAATAAGAAGAAAAAGAAGAAAAATAATAATAAAAGATAAAGAATAATATGCAGAATTAGAAGAATAAGAAGAATAAAATGAAAAATAAAAATAAAAATAATAAAAAGAGTTAGAAGAATAAGAAGAAAAATAAGAAAAATAATAATATGAAAAATAAAAAGTATAATAAGAAAAAGACGAACAAAAAGAATAAGAAGAATAAGAAAAATAAGAATAAAATGATGAATATAAAGAATATGATGAATATGATGAATAGAAAGAATGTGAAGGAAATTAAGAATAATAAGTATAAGAAGAATAAAAAGAATAAAATAATAAAAAGAATAAAAATAATAACAATATTAAGAAGAATCAAAAGAATAAGAAGAATAAGAAGAATAATAAATTTACAAAATTAGTAGAATAATAAAAAAAAGAAAAGTAAAGTCAAGAAGAATAAGAAGAATAAAAAAAATAAAAAGAATAAGAAGTATAAAAAATAAGAATAATATGAAGAATAGGAAGAATAAGATGATTAAAAAAAATAAGAAAAATAAAAGAATTAGAAAAATAAGAAGAATTATAAGAATAAGAAGAATAAAAACAATAAGAAGAATAATAAGAATAAGAAGAATAAACCTTCTTCTTTGAATTGCTCTTTCAAGCTCTAGAGAGAGAAACAACAATTTTCAGTGAAGAAGTAGCCATTATCAAGCAAAAATGGAGCAGGCGGATTTCTTAATGAATAGGAAATCATTTTCTCAACATTTTATAAAGAACGTGCTTCATTCATCATCTTCTTCGGAAGTTTTCGGGAAAAAAAATGGGGAACCCTCGATAGAGTTTTCCCCGACAGACATGGCTTCCCTTACTAAAGCTCACAAATATATACTGGTGGGCAAATTCTCACACGGGCGTCCTCGTGTTGAAGATATAAGGGCATTCTATGCTTCCTTGAAGCTCAAAGGCCTGATAAAAATAGGAGTCCTGGATGCGAAGCAAATCCTCGTGCGGCTCTTTACATAAGAGGACTTCCAAAGAATCTGGTTGAAAGGAGTTTGGTATATCATGGGCTACCCCATGCGAGCTTTCAAGTGGACACCCGACTTCTCAACCAAGAAGGAATCCCCATTGGCCTTAGTATGGTTCCTCCTTCCCATGCTCCCCATTCACTTGTTTGATAAATTTGCTCTCTCCCACATTGCACACACAGTCGGCACCCCTCTTCTTCTTGATGGTGCCACTGCTACTCTCTCTCGCCCGAGTGTGGCTCGGCTGTGCATAAAAGTCAACTTGTTGAATCATATACCTCAGTGAATATGGATAGGTTCTAAGAATGGAGATGGTTTCTGGCAAGATGTAATTCCAGAGTTCCTCCCTCACTATTGCACATACTGTAAGAAGCTTGGACATGGTTGTGATCACTGTACTGTCAAAAAAAACATGAAGAAGATAGGCAGTATACAGACTTTATAGGGAAGGGGAAGGAAATAGTGCAATACAGAATAAAAAACACCATGGCTCTTGAGCAGAATTTAAACAATGAGGGAACTAGCCTGGAACTAACTAAAGATGTCCCCCCTAGAATAGAAGAGAAGGAAGAGGATAAAAATAAAAGACTTGATTTAATTATGAAAATTGCAGAAATAAACAAAAGGTTTCGGGGCAGCAGGTTTGATAACAGAATAAGAAGGGAGGAGAGTAGGAAATGGGCAATGGAAGAAGTTAATAGCTCGGATGAGGAAATAGAGGTGCGAAGTAATATAAACTTACACAAGGGAGAGGAAGAAAATGAATGCATAAAATTCACAAAGGATGATATCGATATACATAGATTTAAGAATAAAATGGGCAACAGGGAATGGGCCTTGGAAGAAATAAAAATTATGGCCATACAACTATGAAGGGTGTTGAAAGAAGACAAAACAGAAAATACTAGTGCTATAAAAAGTCAAGAAATAGGAAAAAACACCTAAATAGAATATATGATTCAAAGTGCATCACTAGATCTCGGATTAAAACTAACCATAATGTTTAAATTATTTAACTGGAATGTTAGGGGTATTGCAAACCCTTCCACAATAAAAAGAATTAAAAAAATGATAAAATTATATAATTCTTCTCTTATAATGCTTGCTGAACCTATGGTGAATAAGGTTCAAATAGATCATTACAAAGGAGTCCTGGGTCATTACAAAGGAGTCCTGGGCTTTGAGAATGCATTTTCTAATAATAATAGTAAAATTTGGGTATTCTAGAAAAATAAATTTAATATAAATATATTGGAGGAAACAGATCAAATAATCAATTTAGTCT